>CAUPSL010001200.1:0-34353 GCA_963514005.1 Raja brachyura | reverse complement strand
AAACTTACAAAAATTCTTAAGGGGTTGGACAGCTAGATGCAGAAGATTGTTCCCGATGTTGGGGAGGTCCAGGACAAGGGGTCACAGCTTAAGGATAAGGGGAAATCCTTTCGGACCGAGATGAGAAGGACTATTTTCACACACAGAGTGGTGGGTCTCTGGAACTCTCTGCCACAGAGGGTAGTTGAGGCCAGTTCATTGGCTATATTTAAGAGGGAGTTAGATGTGGCCCTTGTGGCTAAAGGGATCAGGGGGTATGGAGAGAAGGCAGGTACGGGATACTGAGTTGGATGATCAGCCATGATCATATTGAATGGCGGTGCAGGCTCGAAGGGCCGAATGGCCTACTCCTGCATCTATTGTCTATGTTTCTATGTATTGGGTTCCCCCTTTTGGACACAGTGTCGGAGGAAAGATGTTGTCAAGCTGGAAAGGGCGCAGAGAAGATTTACGCGGATGAATATAGATATTAGGCAAGATAGTCTGAAGAAGGGTTTCGGCCCAAAACGTCGCCTATTTCCTTCGCTCCATAGATGCTGCCTCACCCGCTGAGTTTCTCCAGCTTTTTTATCTAACTTCGATTTTCTTGCAATTGCAGTTCCTTCTTGAACAATAGACAATAGACAACAGGCGCAGGAGTAGAGGCCATTCGGCCCTTCGAGCCAGCACCGCCATTCAATGTGATCACGGCTGATCATCCCCAATCAGTACCCCGTTCCTGCCTTCTCCCCATATCCCCTGACTCCGCTATCTTTAAGAGCCCCATCTAGCTCTCTCTTGAAAGCATCCAGAGAACCGGCCTCCACCGCCCTCTGAGACAAAGAATTCCACAGACTCAGAACTCTCTGTGAGAAAAAGTGTTTCCTCGTCTCCGTTCTAAATGGCTTACCCCTTATTCTTAAACTGTGTGTGGCCCCTGGTTCTGGACTCCCCAGCATCGGGAACATGTTTCCTGCCTCCAACGTGTCCAAACCCTTAACAATCTTATACGTTTCAATGAGATCCCCTCTCATCCTTCTAAACTTCAGAGTGTAAAAGCCCAGCCGCTCCATTCTCTCAGCATATGACAGCATATCCCACCATCCCGGGAATTAACCTGGTGAACCTACGCTGCACTCCCTCAATGGCAAGAATGTCCTTCCTCAAATTAGGGGACCAAAACTGCACACAATACACCGGGTGTGGTCTCACTAGGGCCCTGTACAACTGCAGAAGGACCTCTTTGCTCCTATATATGTCCCCAGGGCTCGAGGGGCCTGAGCTACAGGGAGAGGTTGAGCAGGCTGGGTCTCTATTCCTTGGAGCGCAGGAGGATGAGGGGATGATCTTATAGAGGTGTACAAAATCACGAGAGGAATAGATCGGGTAGAGTCTCTTGCCCAGAGTAGGGGGATTGGGAACACGTGCCCTCCATAATGTTTGGGACAAAGACCCATCATTTATTTATTTGCCTCCGCACTCCACAATGTGAGATTTGTAAAAGAAAAAATTCACATGTGGTTAAAGCCCTGTCCCACGCTACGAGTTCATTCCAAGAGCTCTCCGAGTTTAAAAAAAAAATCAAACTCGTGGCGAGCACGGAGAATGAACGTAGCGGGTACGTCGGAGCTCGGGGACGTCTCTTAGCGGCTCGTAACGCCAACGGCAGGTACTCGGGAAGACTCGTGAGGATTTTTCAACACGTTGAAAAATGTCCACGAGAGCCCCGAGCGCCGTTACCAGTAAATCTCCCAGTTCGAATCCGGGCAAACTCGGGGAGAGCTCTCGGAATGAACTCGTACAGTGGGACAGGGTTAAAGTGCAACATTGTCAGATTTGAATAAAGGCCATTTTTATACATATTGGTTTCACCGTGTAGAAATTACAGCAGTGTTTATACATAGTTCCCCCCTCCCCCCCCCCCCCCCATTTCAGGGCACCATAATGTTTGGGACACAGCAATGTCATGTAAATGAAAGTAGTCATGTGTAGTATTTTGTTGCATGCAATGACTGCTTGAAGCCTGCGATTCATGGACATCACCAGTTGCTGGCTGTCTTCTCTGGTGATGCTCTGCCAGGCCTGTAGTGCACTGTATTGCAGTGTTACATATATACACACACAAGGCATGAGTGTTTTATTGTCATGTGTCCCAGATAGAACAATGACATTCTCACTTGCAGCAGCACAACAGAATATGTCAACATAGTACACTGTAAACAATATAATATATTAGAACAAAAGATCACAAACTCACACATACACCTGAGTTGGATAGAGCTCTAGGGGCTAGTGGAGTCAAACGATATGGGGAGAAGGCAGGCACGGGTTATTGATTTGGGACGATCAGCCATGATCACAATGAATGGCGGTGCTGGCTTGAAGGGCCGAGTGGCCTCCTCCTGCACCTATTTTCTATGTTTCTATGTGTACGGATCATATGTACTCACAGACACAGACACACAAAGACACAGAAACACACACACACACACACAGAAACATACAGAAACACACACACACACACACACAGAAACATACAGAAACACACACACACACACACACACACACACAGAAACACACAGACAGACACGCGCACACACACACACAGGCACACGCACACAGGCACACGCACACAGGCACACGCACACACAGACACACGCACACACAGGCACACGCACACACAGGCACACGCACACACACAGACAGACACACAGACAGACACACAGACACAGACACACGCACACAGACACACGCACGCTCACACACGCACACACGCACACACAGACAGACAGACAGACAGACAGACAGACAGACAGACAGACAGACAGACAGACAGACAGACACACACACACACACACAGGCACACACACAGACACACACACACACAGAGTCCACGCGGGTCACGGGGAGAACGTGCAAACTCTGTACAGACAGCGCCCGTAGTCGGGATGGAACCCGGTCTCCGGCGCTGCATTTGCTGGAAGGCAACAACTCTACCGCTGCGCCACCGTGACTGACCCGCAACTCCTATAAGTTACAGGAGTAGAATTAGACCATTCGGCCCATCGAGTCTGCTCCGCCGTTCGATCATGCCTGATGGGTGAGAGTGTGGGAGGAAACCAAAGATCGCGGAGAAACCGCACGCGGGTCACGGGGAGAACGTGCAAACTCTGCGTAAACATAGAAACACAGACAATAGGTGCAGGAGTAGGCCATTCGGCCCTTCGAGCCTGCACCGACGTTCAATATGATCATGGCTGATCATCCAACTCAGTATCCCGTACCTGCCTTCTCTCCATACCCCCTGATCCCTTTAGCCGCAAGGGCCACATCTAACTCCCTCTTAAATATAGCCAATGAACTGGCCTCAACTACCCTCTGTGGCAGAGAATTCCACAGATTCACCACTCTCTGTGTGAAAAATGTTTTTCTCATCTCGGTCCTAAAAGACTTCCCCCTTATCCTTAAACTGTGACCCCTTGTCCTGGACTTCCCCAACATCGGGAACAATCTTCCTGCATCTAGCCTGTCCAACCCCTTAAGAATTTTGTACGTTTCTATAAGACCCCCCCTCAATCTTCTAAATTCTAGAGAGTACAAGCCGAGTCTATCCAGTCTTTCTTCATATGGAAGTCCTGCCATCCCAGGAATCAGTCTGGTGAACCTTCTCTGTACCCCCTCTATGGCAAGAATGTCTTTCCTCAGATTAGGAGACCAAAACTGTACGCAATACTCCAGGTGTGGCCTCACCAAGGCCCTGTACAACTGCAGTAGAACCTCCCTGCTCCTATACTCAAATCTTTTTGCTATCGCTGGGAAACCGCACGCGGGTCACGGGGAGAACGTGCAAACTCCGTGCAGACAGCACACGTGGTCGGGATCGAACCCAAGTGTCTGGCACTGTCAGACAGCAACTCCAATCCCTGCGTGAAGTGGTTGTGGGGGGGTGGGGTGGGGGGTGGGGGGGGAGGGAGTGTCGCTGATGTAGGAAATGCCTCTGAAGGCCTAATCGAATCTCCCCCCAGTCTGAAGAAGGGTCTCGACCCGAAACGTCGCCTATCTCCTTCGCTCCGTAGATGCTGCTGCACCCGCTGAGTTTCTCCAGCCTTTTGTGTACCCCTCGATTCTCCAGCATCTGTAGTTCCTTCTTTAACACTCCTCCCACACTTGCTAGCTTTCAAAATCCACTTCCTCCTTCAGAATTCCTGAGCGCTGGGCGGATTGCTGAGTCAGTTGGGGCTGCTAGAATAGACAGAGGCCTATGTATCGCTCTCCGCTCAAACCAGGCCCAGTCACCCCAGAAGCCCTCAACACCCCCCCCCCCCCCCCGCCCCCCCAAACTATGGACAGATAAGTGCACAATAAAGAACTGCAGATGCTGGTTTACACCAAAGACAGGCACAAACGCTGGAGTAACTCGGCGGGTCAGGCAGCAGAGAAAGGGATAGGCGACGTTTCGGGTCGGGAGTCCGAGGAAGGGCCTCTCCACAGCCAGCGGCTCAGGCAGCACATGCTCATACGGGCAGAATTTGGCCATTCGGCCCATCTACTCCATCACTCAATAGACAATAGACAATAGGTGCAGGAGTAGAGGCCATTCGGCCCTTCGAGCCAGCACCGCCATTCAATGTGATCACGGCTGATCATCCCCAATCAATACCCCGTTCCTGCCTTCTCCCCCATATCCCCCCCGACTCCGCTATCTTTAAGAGCCCTATCTAGCTCTCTCTTGAAAGCATCCAGAGAACCGGCCTCCACCGCCCTCTGAGGCAGAGAATTCCACAGACTCACCACTCTCTGTGAGGAAAAAGTGTTTCCTCGTCTCCGTTCTAAATGGCTTACCCCTTATTCTTAAACTGTGTGTGTGGCCCCTGGTTCTGGACTCCCCCAACATCGGGGACATGTTTCCTGCCTCAAGCATGGCTGAGCCCACATTCTCCTGCCTTGTCCCGCTAACTTTTGATGACCCCTTACTAACACTGGGGTCCAGAACCGGCGGGGGCGGGTCTGTGTGTGTAACACTGGGGTTAAGCAGTGACATTCGCTGCCTCTATGACGTTCTTGCCATAGAGGGAGTACAGAGAAGGTTCACCAGACTGATTCCTGGGATGGCAGGACTTCCATATGAAGAAAGACTGGATAGACTCGGCTTGTACTCGCTAGAATTTAGAAGATTGAGGGGGGATCTTATAGAAACTTACAACATTCTTAAGGGGTTGGACAGGCTAGATGCAGGAAGATTGTTCCCAATGTTTGGGAGTCCAGAACAAGGGGTCACACAGTTTAAGGATAAGGGGGAATTCCTTTAGGACTGAGATGAGGAAAACATTTTTCACACAGAGAGTGGTGGGTCTCTGGAATTCTCTGCCACAAAAGGTAGTTGAGGCCAGTTCATTGGCTATATTTAAGAGGGAGTTAGATGTGGCCCTTGTGGCTAAAGGGATCAGGGGGTATGGAGAGAAGGCAGGTACGGGATACTGAGTTGGATGATCAGCCGTGATCACATTGAACGAGCTCCGGCGTACCCGGTGCGTACATTCCACCTGCTTACCACGAGTTTGATTTTTGTTTAAAACTCGGGAGAGCTCTTGAATTAGCTCGTACAGTGGGACAGGCCCTTAACTCTCTCTCTCTCTCTCTCTCCCACACTCTCTCCCTCACACTCGAAGGGCCGAATGGCCTACTCCTGTACCTATTGTCTGTTGTCTTTCATACAGCGCCATCACGACATTGTTCGGGTTGTCGCTTGGCGCAGCGGTAGAGTTCCCGCCTTGCAGCGAATGCAGCGCCGGAGACCCGGGTTCCATCCCGACTGCGGGTGCTGTCTGTACGGAGTTTGCACGTTCTCCCCGTGACCAGCGTGGGTTGTCCCCTAGATCTCTGGTTTCCTCCCACACTCCAAAGACGTGCAGGTGTGTAGGTTAATTGGCTTGGTGTAAATGTAAAAATTGTGTGTGTAGGATGGTGTTAGTGTGCGGGGATCGCTGGTCAGCACGGACCCGGTGGGCCGAAGGGCCTGTTTCCTGAACTACAGAAACGCAGGGCTGCTATAACTCACTCACTGCATCCAGATATGTCAAGTATTGTCTGTGTGTTATTTGTTAGGTTAGCGTGTCTCGGCAGATATTCCCCCCCCCCCACTCCCTGCCTTATCAGGGCAGCTCCATCTGGGTCCCTGGAGACGGGACTTCCTTAAACAGCCAGGGCCGAGCTGGACAAAGCGCAGGGAAACGCCGGCCTGGAAAACAGCAGCTCCTGTAAACACGGCGGCCAGCTCCACTCACTCCGCAACAAGCCCTCTTCCCTCAGATGTTCACTTGGTTTTGCGTTTTAGAGATAACAGCGCGGAAACAGGCCCTTCGGCCCACCTAGTCCGTGCCGACCAGCGATCCCCGCACACTAACACTGCCACACACACACACACGCTCACGCTCTCACACTCACATGCTCCCTCACACTCTCACTCACACTCTCTCACACACTCTCTCTCACACTCTCTCTCTCACTCTCTCTCACACTCTCTCACACTCTCTCACTCTCACTCTCTCTCTCTCACACTCTCTCTCTCCCTCACACACTCACACTCTCTCTCTCCCACTCTCTCCCTCACACACTCACACTCTCTCTCACTCTCTCTCTCTCCCACTCTCTCCCTCACACACTCATACTCTCTCTCTCACACACTCTCTCTCTCACACGCTCTCTCTCTCTCTCTCTCACTCTCTCTCCCACTCTCTCTCTCCCACTCTCTCCCTCACACACTCACACTCTCTCTCACTCTCTCTCTCTCCCACTCTCTCCCTCACACACTCATACGCTCTCTCTCACACACTCTCTCTCTCTCTCTCTCCCCCTGTCCCACTGTACGAGCTAATTCAAGAGTTCTCCCGAGTTTGCCCTGATTCGAACTTGGTGATTTACGGTAACGGCCGCTCGCAGGTACTCGGGGTTCTCGTGGACATTTTTCCAACATGTTGAAAAATCTTCACGAGCTTACCGCGTTTCCCCGAGTACCTGCCGTTAGCGTTACGAGCCGCTAAGAGACGTCCCCGAGCTCCGACGAACCTGTTACGTACGTTCTACGTGCTTACCGCGAGCTTGATTTTATTTTTAACTTGGGAGAGCTCTTGAATTAGCTCGTACAGTGGGACAGGCCCTTAACACACACACACACTCTCTCTCTCTCTGTCTCTCTCTGTCTCTCTCTGTCTCTCTCTGTCTCTCTCTCTGTCTCTCTCTGTCTCTCTCTGTCTCTCTCTGTCTCTCTGTCTCTCTGTCGACAATTTACACTTATGCCAGGCAATCAGCCTACAAACCTGCACGTCTTTGGAGTGTGGGAGGAAACCAAAGATCTCGGCGAAGGTTCATAGAAACATAGAAATTAGGTGCAGGAGTAGAGGCCATTCGGCCCTTCGAGCCTGCACCGCCATTCAATATGATCATGGCTGATCATCCAACTCAGTATCCCGTACCTGCCTTCTCTCCATACCCTCTGATCCCTTTAGCCACAAGGGCCACATCTAACTCCCTCTTAAATATAGCCAATGAACTGGCCTCAACTACCCTCTGTGGCAGAGAGTTCCAGAGACCCACCACTCTCTGTGTGAAAAAAATCCTTCTCATCTCGGTCCTAAAGGATTTCCCCCTTATCCTTAAGCTGTGACCCCTTGTCCTGGACCTCCCCAACATCGGGAACAATCTTCCTGCATCTAGCCTGTCCAACCCCTTAAGAATTTTGTAAGTTTCTATAAGATCCCCTCTCAATCTTCTAAATTCTAGAGAGTATAAACCGAGTCTATGCAGTCTTTCTTCATAAGACAGTCCTGACATCCCAGGAATCAGTCTGGTGAACCTACGCTGCACTCCCTCTATGGCAATAATGTCCTTCCTCAGATTTGGAGACCAGAAGGACTCAACAGGACAACAGCGAAACTAGTACGATGACTAGGGTGGGGACGAAGAGAGAGTCACCAGAATTTGGAGACCTTGGTGCGTGGGAAGGGACTGCAGACGCTGGTTTACATCGAAGATAAGACACAAAAAGCTGGAGTAACTCAGTGGGTCTGGCAGCATCTCTGGAGAAAAAGGAATGGGTGGCGTTTGTCGTTGTAGAATGGAGATGAGGAAACACTTTTTCCACACAGAGAGTTGCGAGTGTGTGGAATTCTCTGCCTCAGCAATTAACCGGCAAACCTGTACTTGTTTTTGTTTGGGAGTGTGGGAGGAAACTGGAGAATGGGGGGGAAACCCACGCAGGTCACGGGGAGAACGTGCAAACTCCGTACAGACAGCGCCCGTAGTCGGGATCGAACCTGTGAGGCAGTAACTCTACCGCTGCGCCACTGAAGCTCGGTGACTAACCCATGATCTGAACTTGTTTAAGAATAAGGGGTCAGCCATTTAGAACGGAGACGAGGAAACACTTTTTCTCACAGAGAGTGGTGAGTCTGTGGAATTCTCTGCCTCAGAGGGCGGTGGAGGCCGGTTCTCTGGATGCATTCACGAGAGAGCTAGATAGGGCTCTTAAAGATAGCGGAGTCAGGGGATATGGGGAGAAGGCAGGAACGGGGTACTGATTGGGGATGATCAGCCAAGATAACATTGAATGGCGGTGCTGGCTCGAAGGGCCGAATGGCCTCCTCCTGCACCTATTGTCCGCCACCCCCATCAGCTCCCAAGTTCAGGGGTGTGAAGTGTTTAAGAAGGAACTGCAGATGCTGGAAAATTGAAGGTAGACAAAAACTGCACTGGGGAAACTGGGGACTGAATCTATTTATGTCCCACATTGCAAACGAACAACAAAAACTGGTGGCGGGCACTGCTCACACTCACGCTCACACACAAAGGCAGCGTTATTTAAAGTGCTCGCCTGCCACACTCCGCTTCCCCTTGCAGCTCAGCAGCGCTTCCTGGGATTGTCACCACACACCACGTCGCTGCCGAGATTCACAGTCGGGGGGCCTTTCTGCGGCTTACACCCACCGCGGCGGGGATCGGCGTGGGAAGGGACTGCAGATGCTGGTTGCAACCAAAGATAGACAGAAAAAAAGGGGCCTGTCCCATTTGGGCTCCATTTGCGTGTCATCCTAAAAATTGGTTGGCGCGTGGCGAGGCGCGGGGGCATCTTTTTCCCAATGTTGGGGAAGTCCAGAACAAGGGGTCACACAGTTTAAGGATAAGGGGGAAGTCTTTCAGGACCGAGATGAGAAAAACATTTTTCACACAGAGAGTGGTGAATCTGTGGAATTCTCTGTCACAGAGGGTAGTTGAGGCCAGTTCATTGGCTATATTTAAGAGGGAGTTAGATGTGGTCCTTGTGGCTAAAGGGATCAGGGGGGTATGGAGAGAAGGCAGGTACGGGATACTGAGTTGGATGATCAGCCATGATCATATTGAATGGCGGTGCAGGCTCGAAGGGCCGAATGGCCTCCTCATGCACCTATTTTCTATGATTCTATGATTCTATGAAACATATAAGATTGTTAAGGGTTTGGACACGCTGGAGGCAGGAAACATGTTCCCGATGTTGGGGGGAGTCCAGAACCAGGGGCCACACACACTTTAAGAATAAGGGGTAAGCCATTTAGAACGGAGACGAGGAAACAATTTTTCTCACAGAGAGTCTGTGGAATTCTCCGCCTCAGAGGGCGGTGGAGGCCGGTTCTCTGGGTGCTTTCAAGAGAGAGCGAAATAGGGCTCTTAAAAATAGCGGAGTCAGGGGATATGGGGAGAAGGCAGGAACGGGGTACTGATTGGGGATGATCAGCCATGATCACATTGAATGGCGGTGCTGGCTTGAAGGGCCGAATGGCCTCTACTCCTGCACCTATTGTCTATTGTCTATTATACATTGATACCAAGCCAATTAACCTACAAAAGAAGGCAGGAACGGGGTACTGATTGGGGATGAGTAGCCATGATCACATTGAATGGCGGTGCTGGGGGAAATCCTTTAGGACCGAGATGAGAAGGACTTTTTTCACACAGAGAGTGGTGGGTCTCTGGAACTCTCTGCCACAGAGGGTAGTTGAGGCCAGTTCATTGGCTATATTTAAGAGGGAGTTAGATGTGGCCCTTGTGGCTAAGGGGATCAGGGGGTATGGAGAGAAGGCAGGTACGGGATTGATTAGCCATGATCATATTGAGCCATGATCACATTGAATGGCGGTGCAGGCTTGAAGGGCCGAATGGCCTACCCCTGCACCTAATTTCTATGTGGGGCAACATCTATGGAGCGAAGGAAATGGACAAAGTTTCGGGCCGAGACCCTACTTCTAGAGGTGCGTGCGTTCGTTTTCACACTTCTGTGCCTCTTGCCCGATGGGAGAGGGGAGAAGAGGGGGTGGCCGGGGGTGAGACTGGTCCGTGATGATGCTGCCGGCCTTGCCGAGGCAGCGTGAGGTGTAGATGGAGTCGGTGGAAGGGAGGTTGGTTTGCGCGCGTGACGGTCTGGGCTGCGTCCACAATTCTCTGCGGTTTCTTGCGGCCTTGGATGGAGCTGTTCCCAAACTAACTAGGGCAGCACGGTGGTGCAGCGGTAGAGTTGCTGCCTTGACGTGGGTTCGATCCCGACCACGGGTGCTGTCCGTATGGAGTTTGCACGATCTCCCCGTGACCTGCGTGGTCTTCGGATTCCTCCCACACTCTAAAGACAAACAGGTATGTCCGTTAATTGTTAAAGAAGGAACTGCAGATGCTGGAGAATCGAGGGTTACACAAAAAGCTGGAGAAACTCAGCGGGTGCAGCAGCATCTAAGGAGTGAAGGAGATAGGCGACGTTTCGGGTCGAGACCTCAAATTGTCCGTTAATTGGCTTGGTATAATTGTAAATTGTCCCTAGTGTGTGTAGGATAGTGTTAGTGTGCGGGGATCGCAGGGCGGTGATGTTTGGGGGGGCGGGAAGAGTCCAGAACCAGGGGCCACACACAGTTTAAGAATAAGGGTCGGCCATTTAGAACGGAGACGAGGAAACACTTTTTCACACACAGAGAGTTGTGAGTCTGTGGAATTCTCTGCCTCAGAGGGCGGTGGAGGCCGGTTCTCTGGATGCTTTCAAGAGAGAGCTAGATAGGGCTCTTGAAGATAGCAGAGTCAGGGGATATGGGGAGAAGGCAGGAACGGGGTACTGATTGGGGATGATCAGCCATTGAATGGCGGTGCTGGCTCGAAGGGCTGAATGGCCGACTCCTGCACCTATTGTCTATTGTCTATTGACTCGGTGGGCCGAAGGGCCTGTTTCCGCACTGTATCTATAGGTCCAGGCATCCTCCACAGCATCCCAACCATACACCTTTGGGGCAAGTTCAAGATGGCTTAGATTGTGTACAGTGCCCCTAGCATTAAACACTTTCAAGTCAATTTTATTTGTCACATACACATACAAGATGTGCAGTGAAATGAAAGTGGCAATGCCTGCGGAATAGAAACATAGAAACATTGACAATAGGTGCAGGAGGAGGCCGTTCGGCCCTTCGAGCCAGCATCGCCATTCATTGTGATCATGGCTGATCGTCCCCAATCAGTAACCCGTGCCTGCCTTCCCCCCCATATCCCTTGACCCCACTAGCCCCCAGAGCTCTATCTAACTCTCTCTTAAATCCATCCAGTGACTTGGCCTCCACTGCCCTCTGTGGCAGGGAATTCCATAAATTCACAACTCTCTGGGTGAAAAAGTTTTTTCTCACCTCAGTCTTAAATGGCCTCCCCTTTATTCTACGACTGTGTGGCCCCTGGTTCTGGACTCGTGCAAAAACTACAGAACAGAAACAGTAATTACATGTTAGAAAATTATATTTTTTCAAGAGACACAACACAACGGTAAATTAGTCCCTGGTGACCGTAGCAGCCGGAACAGTCCGTTGCTAGGGGGGGGTAGGGGTCCCCCATAATGTTGCTGGCTCTGGATCTACACCTCCTGGTGTATAGGTTCTGCAGGGGGGCGAGTGTAGTTCCCATGGTGTGTTCGGCCGAATGCACTACTCACTAGGTCTAGGCAAGGGTTAGGCCCTGGCAAGGCCCAGACAAGGCCATGGCAAAGGTTAGGCCCAGGCAAGGCCCAGGCAAGGGTTAGGCCCAGGCAAGGCCCTGGCAAAAGTTAGGCCCAGTCAAGGCCCTGGCAAAGGTTAGGCCCAGGCAAGGCCCTGGCAAAGGTTAGGCCCTGGCAAGGCCCAGTCAAGGCCCTGGCAAAGGTTAGGCCCAGGCAAGGCCCTGGCAAAGGTTAGGCCCAGGCAAGGCCCTGGCAAAGGTTAGGCCCAGGCAAGGGTTAGGCCCAGGCAAGGCCCAGTCAAGGCCCTGGCAAAGGTTAGGCCCAGGCAAGGCCCAGTCAAGGCCCTGGCAAAGATTAGGCCAAGTCAAGGCCCTGGCAAAGGTTAGGCCCAGTCAAGGCCCAGGCAAAGGTTAGGCCCAGGCAAGGCCCTGGCAAAGGTTAGGCCCAGTCAAGGCCCTGGCAAGGGTTAGGCCCAAGCAAGGCCCTGGCAAAGGTTAGGCCCAGTCAAGGCCCTGGCAAAGGTTAGGCCCAGTCAAGGCCCTGGCAAGGGTTAGGCCCAAGCAAGGCCCTGGCAAAGGTTAGGCCCAGTCAAGGCCCTGGCAAAGGTTAGGCCCAGTCAAGGCCCAGGCAAGGCCCTGGCAAAGGTTAGGCCCAGTCAAGGCCCTGGCAAGGGTTAGGCCCAGGCAAGGCCCTGGCAAAGATTAGGCCCAGTCAAGACCCAGGCAAAGGTTAGGCCCAAGCAAGGCCCTGGCAAAGGTTAGGCCCAGTCAAGGCCCTGGTAAAGGTTAGGCCCAGTCAAGGCCCAGGCAAGGCCCAGATACAGAGCTAGGTTTCCTCTGCACTGTCCTGTCATACTCTGTAACTTCCTGTACACCACGGCGAGCCCTCAAACGTTTCCTCTGCAGAAGTTAAGAAATGGAAGTAAACATCAGGGCTGCAGTAAACACGGCGTCTCCCTGGTTACATTGAATGAGGGGGAGGAAGATGAGTTTTAAAAATAGGCCGCCTTTCTGCTTGTGCTCAAGCTTTGCAACACGTAAAATCACGAGCGGAATAGATCGGCTAGACGGACGCACAGAGTCTCTTGCCCAGAGCAGGGGAATTGGGGACCAGAGGACACAGGGTAAAGGTGAAGGGGAAAAGATTTAATGGGAATCTGAGGGGTAACTTTTCCACACAGAGGGTGGTGGGTGTATGGAACGAGCTGCCGGAGGAGGTAGTTGAGGCTGGGACTATCCCAACGTTTAAGGAACAGTTGGGCAGGTACATGGATAGGACGGGTTTGGAGGGATATGGACCAAGCGCAGGCAGGTGGGACTGTTTCCACACTGTAATACTCCATGACATAGACACAGAATTAGGCCATTCGGCCCATCAGGTCTACTCTGCCATTCAATCATGGCTGATCTGTCTTTCCCTCTCGACCCCATTCTCCTGCCTTCTCCCCATAACCCCTGACACCCATACTGATCAAGAATCTATCTATCTCTGCCTTAAAAATATCCACTGACTTGGCCTCCACAGCCGTCTGTGGCAATGAATTCCACAGATTCACCACCCTCTGACTGAAGAAATTCCTCCTCTCATTTCTAATGCTATGAGAATGCAGGGTGACTTGGACAGGTTGGGGGAGTGGGCAGATGCACGGCAGATGAAGTTTAATGCGGATATATGTGACGTTGTCCACTTTGGTAGCAAAAACAGGAAGGCAGATTACTATCTAAATGGCGTCAAGTTGGGAAAATGGGTGGTACAACGGGATCTGGGGGGTCCTGGTTCATCAGTCTATGAAAGTAAGCATGCAGGTACAGCAGGCAGTGAAGAAAGCCAATGGCATGTTGGCCTTTGTAACAAGAGGAGTCGAGTATAGGAGCAAAGAGGTCCTTCTGCAGTTGTACAGGGCCCTAGTGCGACCACACCCGGAGTATTGTGTGCAGTTTTGGTCCCCTAATTTGAGGAAGGACATTCTTGCTATTGAGGGAGTGCAGCGTAGGTTTACCAGGTTAATTCCCGGGATGGCGGGACTGTCATATGCTGAGAGAATGGAGCGGCTGGGCTTGTACACTCTGGAGTTTAGAAGGATGAGAGGGGATCTTATTGATACATGTACGATTGTTAAGGGTTTGGACACGCTAGAGGCAGGAAACATGTTCCCGATCTTGGGGGTGTTAGTGTGCGGGGATCGCTGGTTGGCGATGTTGGGGGAGTCCAGAACCAGGGGCCACACACAGTTTTAGAATAAGGGGTCGGCCATTTGAGGCAGCATCTATGGAGCGAAGGAATAGGCGACGTTTCGGGTCGAAACACTCCTTCAGACGGGTTTCGGCCTGAAACGTTGCCTATTTCCTTCGCTCGGGGTCAGATTGGGAATGGGAGGGGGAGTTGAAGTGCTGAGCCACTGGGAGAACAGGTAGGTTAAAGGGGAGTCCAGAAGCAGGGGCCACACAGTTTAAGAATAAGGGGTAGGCCATTTAGAATGGAGATGAGGCAGAGGGGGACCTGGGGGGACTGTACAACTTTCTCTGTTGCTTCTGTTCGAGGTCCCTCGCTGCAGGGACAAAGGACTTTGAAACAGGAAGCGAGAAGGAAGTGAAGGAACCGAGCCGTGACTGGCAGGGTGGGGGAGCGGGAAGGAGGGAGGGGGCGGGGGCGATGGGCCAGTCCTGCTCGGAGCTGTTCAGGAAGGAACTGCAGATGCCAGCTTCAACCGGCCGATGATAGGCGCAGAAAAGCCGGAGTAACTCGGCGTCTCTGGCGAAGTTTCGGGGTCTGAGGAAGCCGGAACGTCGCCCCTTCCTTCTCCCCGGAGACGCTGCCTCTCCCCCGCTGAGTTACTCCGGATTATTGTGTCTTTCCGATGTGGAGCTCAGTCACCACAAACACAAACACAAACGCAAACACATTCCAGTCAGTTCCTGTCAGAGTAACACACGCTGTCCATCGCAGTACAAGCCTTGCTTGGCCCATGGGAGCTGTGTGTGTCACACACACGCACACACACACACACACACACGCACGCACACAGAAACACACACACACGCACACGCACACACAGAAACACACACGCACACACACAGAAACACACACGCACACACACACACAAACACACACACGCACACACAAACACACACATACACACACACACGCACACACACAGAAACACACACGCACACGCACACACAAACACACACACGCACACACAAACACACACATACACACACACACGCACACACACAGAAACACACACACACGCATACACACACGCACACAGAAACACACACACAAGGAAACACACACACGCACACACAGAAACACACACACACACACACACACAGAAACACACACACACACAGAAACACGCACACACACACAGAAACACACACACACACACACACACACACAGAAACACACACACACACACACACACACACACACAGACACACACACACACACAGAAACACACACACAGAAACACACACACACACACACACACACACAGAAACACACACACACACACACACACACACACACACACACACACAGAAACACACACACACACACACACACACAGAAACACACACACACACACACACACACACACAGAAACACACACACACACACAGAAACACACACACACACACACACACACAGAAACACACACACACACACACACACGTGCGTGCAAACACACAGACATACATACATACACACACAGATATAGGCACACAAAGACATGCACACATAGACACACACACACACACACACACACACACACCATACCAAATCACCTCAATCTTTTAAGAAAGTAGAGGCCAGCACGGTGGTGCAGGGGTGTAGTTACTGCCTCACAGCGCCGGAGACCCGGGTTCCATCCGGACCCCGGCTGCTGTCTGTACAGAGTTTGTACACTCTCCCCGCGACCTGCGTGGGTTTCCTCCGGGTGCTCCGGTTTCCTCCCACATCCCGAAGACGTGCGGGTCTGTAGGTTAATCGGCTTTGGTTAAATAGTAAACTGTCCCCGTTGTGTGTGTGTGTGTGTGTGTCGGATAGAGTCAGTGCGCGGGGATCGCTGGTCGGCACGGACTCGGTGGGCCGAAGGGCCTGTTTCCGCGCTGTATCTCTGAACACCATAATGTTCGGGCCAAAGACCCAGCATTTATGTATTTGCCTCCACACTCTACAATTTGAGATTTGTAATAGAAAAAAAAATCACATGTGGTTGAAGTGGAGATTGTCAGATTCTAATACAGCTGTATTTTCCACATGGTGGAACCAAAATGTATTAAAATGGCCATTATTAAAATCTGACAATCTGCACTTTAACCACGTGAATTTTTTTTCTATTTCAAATCTCAAATTGTGGAGTGCGGAGGCAAGCAAATCAATGCTGGGTCTTTGTCCCGAACATTATAGTGTTTACAGATATAGGAACTGAGGGCAGGATAAGGAACTGCAGACGCTGGCTTGCACCAAAGATAGACACAAAATGCCGCCGGCGTAACTCCGCCGGGACAGGCAGCGTCTCCGGAGAGAATTACTGCGCGAGGTTTCGGGTCGAGACCGCTGAACTCGACGGAGTTTTCGATTCCCAGGGCAGGGAGTTGGAAAGGACAAACAAAGGCAATGTACCGCATAGGAGTTTAATCTTGTCGCCAGACCGCTGCCCTGTCTGGTGGTGGGGGCAGGAAGCTAGGAGAGACCTCAGATGGCCCAGTGTTCCTGCGGCTGGCTAATAATCTGACTTGCAGGGCGTATAAAGATGCACATTGTTACGGCCACTCGACGAGGGACATTAGAATTAGTTGACGGGCTCCCTTTAACCCGTTGAGGACAGACTCTGGCTTAGATCAGCCTGTCTGGCCTCTGTCTGACGGGGAATTCGGACCACGAATTCTACAAACAGTGGCCATGTTGAGAACTCAGGCTCTCTCTGTAAGCCTGCTGCTTAGGCCGCATTTGGGTCTCGGCCCGAAACGTCGCCCGTTCCCTCTCTCCAGAGACGCTGCCCGTCCCGCTGAGTTACTCCAGCATTTTTGTGTCTGTCTTCGATCTAAAACCAAAGATCCCATCGCGGAGCAAGATAGACTACTCCTGCTAAATGCAACGGGCTGACGTGTAGTACGCAACGGAGCGGAACGTGGGCCTTTACGTCGGCCATTTTGGTAACCCGACCCGACCCGACCCGCCGTGTAATAAACGTTGCGGGGGAACAGTTTGTGTTAATAAATTATAATTCTGAAAACGAGGAGAAGATTTTTACCAAAGAACTTTTATTTTTACGAGGATGTTTCCGTCTCCGCACTCGTTATCTTTGCTCCGCTACGACGGGATCTTTGGTGCGGAGACGGAAGCCGGTTACGGAAATGGGGGCCGAAAATCACCCATGACCGTACTACGCCTTTTTCGTCGAGTGGTCTATCTTGCTCGCTGTAGGATCTTTAGTGTAAGCCAGCACCTGCAGTCCCTTCCTTCCGACGCATCCGACCAGTGATATGGTTCAAAAAGCTCGTGCATCGAATAAAAGTCAGGCCCAGCGTAAATTGGATGAACAGCACCTCGTGTTTCGCTCGGGCGACTGGCTCACGATCCAGCGGTACGGATGTTGAAGGCAGACACGCAATAGACAATAGCAGGAGTAGGCCATTCGGCCCTTCGAGCCAGCACCGCCAATCAATGTGATCATGGCCGATCATCCCCAATCAGTACCCCCGTTCCTGCCTTCTCCCCATATCCCCTGACTCCGCTATCTTTAAGAGCCCCGAGTCCAGAACCAGGGGCCACACAGTCTTAGAATAAAGGGGAGGCCATTTAAGACTGAGGTGAGAAAAAACATTTTCACCCAGAGAGTTGTGAATTTATAGAATTCCCTGCCACAGAGGGCAGTGGAGGCCAAGTCACTGGATGGATTTAAGAGAGAGTTAGATAGAGCTCTAGGGGCTGGTGGTCGAGGGATATGGGGAGAAGGCAGGCATGGGTTATTGATGGGGGACGATCAGCCATGATCACTATGAATGGCGGTGCTGGCTCGAAGGGCCGAATGGCCTACTCCTGCACCTATTGTCTATTGTCTATTGAATGGCGGTGCTGGCTCGAAGGGCCGAATGGCCTACTCCTGCACCTATTGTCTATTGTCTATTGAATGGCGGTGCTGGCTCGAAGGGAAAAATGGCCTAGTCCTGCACCTATTGTCTATTGAATGGCGGTGTTGGCTCAAAGGGCCGAATGGCCTCCTCCTGCACCTATTGTCTATGTTTCTACGTGTACCGAGGTACAGTGAAAAGCTTTTGTTGCGTGCTAACCAGCCAGCGGAAAGACAATACATGATTACAATCGAGCCGTCCACAGTGTACAGATACACAATGGCGTTTAGTGCAAGGTAAAGCCAGCAGACTATCGAGGATAGTCCGAGGGTCACCAAAGAGGTCGGTGGGCCTGTTTCCGTGCTGTATCGCTGAACTAAACCACTTGCGCAGCCAACATTGTGGGCTCTTTGGCCATCGGTGCCAGTCCTGTACCTCTAGTTTCCCTCTCCCCGGGGTCTCAGTCTGAAGAAGGGTCTCGACCCGAAACGTCGCCCCTTCCTTCTCTCCAGAGATGCCGCCTGACCCGCTGAGTCACTCCAGCATGTTGAGTCGACATCTTCGGCCTAAACCAGCATCTGCAGTTCCTCCCCACGCAACGTGGCGGGGGTTAGATCTGGCATTGACAGAAGGCCCCTCTCGGAAGGGTTTGCGTTCCTCCTGCATGTCTCGTGACCACCGCATGTTTTCCCAGTCGGCTGGGGACTTCCGAGTGTGGTGATTGTTGAGGCGTTTGCTGTGGGAAGGGCCGAGTGACGCCGAAATGAGAATCTGCTCGGGGGCCGTTTGACCAGCTCCTCGCTGACCCGGCCTTGTGGCCGTGCGTTAGACTGCGGAGATACGGCACGGAAAGCGGGGCCCTTCGGCCCAGCAAGTCCGTGCCGGCCAGCGATCCCCTCACCGAGTCCGCACTAGCGCTCTCCCCTCACAGGCTAGGGGACAATTCACGGTTTTCCCCAAAGCAAATTCTGCGACAAATCCGCGCGTCTTTGGAGCGTGGGAGGACGCAGGTCCCGGAGAAACCCACGCGGGTCGTAGCGAGAAAGTACAGACGGCGTCCGTGGTCGTCTAGGCGCAAAGATTTGGGTCGGGGAGGGTCTGAGGAAGGGTCGCGACCTGAAACGTCACCTAGCTCCAGCTAGGCCCAGGCCTGCAATCCGGGCCTGACTGTAAGCCAGTGTTACACAGCCATGATAGATCTGGGCCCACTGCGTCTGTGCCTCTGTCTGTCTTTCTGTGCCCATCTTGTTACACGAATGTTGACCTCGCTGTCATCATCCGTCCCGAGAAGGCCGCAGGCTTCCGGCGACAATCAGTGGGAGCCATCGCTTGTCGCAGTAGATGACGGTGGTGGCAGAATTAGCTCGGGACACTTCCAGTTTCCAGCCCCACCACCCAGACGCTTCTGCTCTGGGGCACGTACTACACAGTGTCGCACCACAACAAGGTTCCTCTTTACCCTGACTACTAAAGTCACTCGGGGAGAGAGAGGGAGAGAGGCAGAGAGAGAGAGGCAGAGAGAGAGAGAGGTGGGGGGGAGGGACACAGACACAGAGAGAGACAGAGAGAGGGACAGAGAGAGAGGGACAGTGAGAGACAGAGAGAGAGAGAGGCAGAGAGAGACAGACAGAGAGAGGGACAGAGAGAGAGAGAGAGAGAGGCAGGAAAAGAGGCAGAGAGAGGGGGGGAGAGGGAGAGAGAGAGAGACAGGGAGAGAGAGACAGACAGAGAGAGACAGGCAGTAAAAGAGGGAGAGAGAGAGAGGCAGAGACAGAGAGAGAGAGGCAGAGAGAGAGACAGAGAGAGAGAGAGGCAGAGAAAAAGAGAGGCAGAGAAAGAAAGAGACAGAGGCAGAGAGACAGAGGGAAAAAGAGAGGCAGAGAGAAAAAGAGAGGCAAAGAGAGAGAGAGACAGAGAAAAAGAGAGAGACAGGGAGAGAGAGGGAAAGATAGAGAGACACAGAGAGTGAGAGAGGGACAGAGAGAGAGAGGGGCAGAGAGAGACAAAGTGAAAAAGAGAGAGAGGCAGAGAGAGAGGGGCAGAGACAGAGAGAAAAAGAGGCAGAGAGAGGGAGGGAGAGAGGGAGAGGCATAAAGAGAGAGGAAATACATGTTTGGCGAATGTATTTCTGAAACTGGCTCTGCCTGTTTGACAGAAACTCTTTGATTTTTCAGAGCTTATTATAGAATCATAACAAAAATAACAACAACACAGGAGGCAACCCGCCCCGTAGCCCGAATGGTCCAACACTGTAGTATAGAGATACTGGCGCGGAAACAGGCCCTTCGGCCCACCGAGCCCGTGCTGACCATGGATGTGGAGAGGATGTTTCCACTAGTGGGAGAGTCTAGGACCAGAGGGCACACACAGCCTCAGAATTAAAGCACGTTCCTTTAGGAAGGAGATGAGGAGGAATTTTTTCAGTCAGAGGGCGGTGAATCTGTGGGATTCTTTGCCACAGACGGCTGTGGAGGCCACAAGTCCGTGGATATTTTTAAGGCAGAGAGATAGATAGATTCTTGATCAGTGCGGGTGTCGGGGGTTATGGGGAGAATGGGGTACGGAGGGAGAGATAGATCAGCCATGATTGAATGGCGGAGTAGACCTGATGGACCGAATGGCCTCATTCTGCTCCTATCACTTATAACCTAATGATCATCTTTCCACCGAATCGGCCATGATTGAATTAGACTAGATGGGCCGAATGGTCTGATTCTACTCCTATTCCTTATGACCAGAGATCCCCTCCCGCACTCGAGAGACCCGGGTTCGATACCGATTACGTGTGCCGTCTGTACGGAGTTTGCACGCTCTCTGCATGACCCGAGTGGGTTTTTTCCCCAGGGATCTCCGGTTTCATAGAAACATAGAAACTAGGTGCAGGAGTAGGCCATTCGGCCCTTCGAGCCTGCACCACCATTCAATATGATCATGGCTGATCATCCAACTCAGTATCCCGTACCTGCCTTCTCTCCATACCCTCTGATCCCCTTAGCCACAAGGGCCACATCTAACTCCCTCTTAAATATAGCCAATGAACTGGCCTCAACTACCCTCTGTGGCAGAGAGTTCCAGAGACCCACCACTCTCTCTGTGAAAAAAGTCCTTCTCATCTCGGTCCTAAAGGATTTCCCCCTTATCCTTAAGCTGTGACCCCTTGTCCTGGACCTCCCCAACATCGGGAACAATCTTCCTGCATCTAGCCTGTCCAACCCCTTAAGAATTTTGTAAGTTTCTATAAGATCCCCCCTCAATCTCCTAAATTCTAGAGAGTATAAACCGAGTCTATGCAGTCTTTGTTCATAAGACAGTCCTGACATCCCAGGAATCAGTCTGGTGAACCTTCTCTGCACTCCCTCTATGGCAATAATGTCCTTCCTCAAATTTGGAGACCAGAACTGTACGCAATACTCCAGGTGTGGACTCACCAAGACCCTATACAACTGAAGTAGAACCTCCCTGCTCCTATACTCAAATCCTTTTGCTATGAAAGCTAACATACCATTCGCTTTCTTCACTGCCTGCTGCACCTGCATGCCTACTTTCAATGACTGGTGTACCATGACACCCAGGTCTCGCTGCATCTCCCCTTTTCCTAATCGGCCACCATTTGGATAATAGTCTGCTTTCCTGTTTTTGCCACCAAAGTGGATAATCTCACATTTATCCACATTATACTGCATCTGCCAAACATTTGCCCACTCACCCAGCCTATCCAAGTCACCTAGCATCCTCCTCACAGCTAACACTGCCCCCCAGCATAGTGTCATCCGCAAACTTGGAGATATTGCCTTCAATTCCCTCCCACACTCCAGACGTTGGGACAATTTACAATTTTACTAAAACCGATTAGCGGACAAACCAGTTGGTGTCCCAGGTGTGTGTCAGATAGCACCAGTGCCCGCGATCACTGGTCAGTGCGGACCCAGTGGGCCGAAGGGCCTGTTTCCGCGCTGTACCTCTAAACTAAACTAAATTAAAAAGCAGACAACAGGTGCAGGTGTAGGCCATTCGGCCCTTCGAGCCTGCACCGCCATTCAATGTGATCATGGCTGATCATCCCCAATCAGTACCCCGTTCCTGCCTTCTCCCCGTATCCTTAAACTGTGTGTGACCCCTGGTTCTGGACTCCCCCAACATCGGGAACATGTTTCCTGCCTCTAGCATGTCCAAGCCCTTGACAATCCTAGGGTTACACAAAAAGCTGGAGAAACTCAGCGGGTGCAGCAGCATCTAAGGAGCGAAGGAGATAGGCGACGTTTCGGATCGAGACCCTTCCTCCTCGGCACCTTAACAATCTTATATGTTTCAATGAGATCCCCTCTCATCCTTCTAAACTCCAGAGTATACAAGCCCAGCTGCTCCATTCTCGGCACCTTAACAATCCTATATGTTTCAATGAGATCCCCTCTCATCCTTCTAAACTCCAGAGCGTACAAGCCCAGCCGCTCCATTCTCTCAGGAAATGACAGTCCCGCCAACCCGGGAATGAATCTTAACGGAAGCCAATTAACCGACAAGCCAGTGGGTTTGGCGCTGACTACGGGTGCTGTCTGCATGGAGTTTGCACGTTATCGCGCGGGTTTCCTCGTGCATCCCACAGACCTGCGGGTTTGCAGCTTAACTGGACCCCGGTGTGTCCGGGAGCGGATAACGCGGAGCTAGCGGGGAACGTGCAACCGATGGGCCTGTTGCATCTCTAAACTCTAAGCGAAGGCTCGAAAATTGTAAGCCAAGGGCTACTAGTGCTGTTGAGGTTCAGAGCCACAGCGGGACACATTGTGGAAACAGGCCCTTCGGCCCAACTGGCCCACACTGGCGGAAATATCCCAGCTACACGAGTCCCACCTGCTCCATATCCCTCCAAACCTGTCCTGTCCCATCCATGTACCTGTCCAACTGTTTCTTAAACGTTGGGATAGTCCCAGCCTCAACTACCTCCTCCGGCAGCTCGTTCCAGACACCCACCACCCTCTGTGGGAAAATGTTACCCCTCGGATTCCTATTAAATCTTTTCCCCTTCACCTTGAACCCGTGTCCTCTGGTCCTCGATCCCCCTACTCTGGGCAAGAGACTCTGTGCGTCCTCCTGCACCTGTTGTCTATTGAGGTGATGGATTTGAGTGGGGTGGAGCTGTGGAAAGAGGCTGAAGGAGTTAAAATAAGGCTGTCTGGCCACCGGAAGATAAACGTACAAACAGAAAGCGTCCCGTCTGACAGGACAGAAGGGCCATTGAGTCCCTCCCATTATTCAATTAGAACATAACTGATCTGTGCAGTAATTCTATCTGACCCGCCTGAGCTCCAGCCACAAGCCAACGTTACAAATCTGTCGGCTTTTCGATCCGACCTCCCCTCCACCGACTCCATCCGCACCACACGCTGCCTCGGCAAGGCCGGCAGCATCATCACGGACCAGTCTCACCCCCGGTCACCCCCTCTTATCCCCTCTCCCATCGGGCAAGAGGTACAGAAGTGTGAAAACGAACGCACACACACGCACGCACACCTCCAGATTCATGACAGTTTCTTCCCGGCTGTTATCAGGCAACTGAACCGTCCTACCACAGCCAGAGACCTGGGGAGCAGGGAGGTCCTACTGCAGTTGTACAGGGTCTTGGTCAGGCCACACCTGGAGTATTGCGTACAGTTTTGGTCTCCAAATCTGAGGAAAGACATTCTTGCCATAGAGGGGGTACAGAGAAGGTTCACCAGACTGATTCCTGGGATGTCAGGACTTCCATATGAGGAAAGACTGGATAGACTCGGCTTGTACTCGCTGGAATTTAGAAGATTGAGGGGGGATCTTATAGAAACTTACAAAATTCTTAAGGGGTTGGACAGGCTAGATGCAGGAAGATTGTTCCCGATGTTGGGGAAGTCCAGAACAAGGGGTCACACAGTCTAAAGATAAGGGGGAATTCCTTTAGGACCGAGATGAGGAAAACATTCTTTACACAGAGAGTGGTGGGTCTCTGGAATTCTCTGCCTCAGAGGGTAGTTGAGGCCAGTTCATTGGCTATATTTAAGAGGGCGTTAGATGTGGCCCTTGTGGCTAAAGGGATCAGGGGGTATGGAGAGAAGGCAGGTACGGGATACTGAGTTGGATGATCAGCCATGATCACATTAGATGGCGGTGCAGGCTCGAAGGGCCGAATGGCCTACTCCTGCACCTATTGTCTATGTTTCTACTATCTACCTCTTTGGTGACCCTCGGACTATCTTTGATCGGACTTTGCCGGCTTTACCTTGCGCTAAACGTTATTCCCTTTATCCCGTATCTGTACACTGTCAACAGCTCGATTGTAAACATAGAAACATAGAAAATAGGTGCAGGAGGAGGCCATTTGGCCCTTCGAGCCAGCACCGCCATTCATTGTGATCACGGCTGATCGTCCCCAATCAATAACCCGTGCCTGCCTTCTCCCCATATCCCTTGACTCCACCAGCCCCTAGAGCTCTATCTAACTCATTCTTAAATCCATCCAGTGACTTGGCCTCCACTGCCCTCTGTGGCAGGGAATTCCACAAATTCACAACTCTCTGGGTGAAAAAGTTTTTTCTCACCTCAGTCTTAAATGGCCTCCCCTTTATTCGAAGACTGTGTGGCCCCTGGTTCTGGACTCACCCAACATTGGGAACATTTTTCCTGCATCTAGCTTGTCCAGTCCTTTTATAATTTTATATGTTTCTATAAGATCCCCCCCCTCATCCTTCTAATCTTCAGTGAATACAAGTAATCGTGTATTGTCTTTCCGCTGACTGGATAGCACGCAACAAGAGCTTTTCGCTGCACCCCGGGACATGTGACGTCGCCCATTCCTTCTCTCCAGAGATGCTGCCTGTCCCGCTGAGTTTCTCCAGCATTTTGTGTCGATCTTCGGTTTAAACCAGCATCTGCAGGTCGTCCCTGCACACGCTGAAAGAAATAACGTGGATTCCTGGATTCCTGGAGCATCCAACATGAAGACGGAATGTCAGATTAAGTCTGAGCTCTAAATCCGTGCATGTTTTCACACGTTATGGTCCGCACGGGACCATTCCTGACATTCTGGGGCTCGTGTTTCTGGTTTTCCTGTTGGCTTGCATGGGATATTAGCAGGGAGAGGGAGAGAACGAGAGAGAGGGAGAGGGAGAGAGGGAGAAAAGGAGAGGGGGACAGAGATAGGAAGAGAGGGAGAGGAAACAAGTACGAGAGAAAGAGAGACAGAGGAAAAGAGAGAGGGGAGAGGGAGAGGGGGAGGGTGAGAGAGAGAACAAGAGAGAGAGAGAATGAATGAAAGAGAGAGAGAGAGAGAGAGAGAGAGAAGGAACGGGATAGAGAGAGGGAATGAAATACACACACACACAGACAGCACCCGAGGTTGGGATTGAACCTGGGTCTCCGGGCACCGTGAGGCAGCCCCATCCGTGCTGGATGTGTTGTGGAGTGGGTTGTGTTTAGAAGGCCAGCTTACCGGGACGTCCCCATCCACCTGGATCTGGTGTTGGCGATCGATCGCTGGCCCTTCCTGTAATTATTCCTCTTGCCTGCATGTCTGTGAACTGCGGGAGACAAAACCATGACTCACTGGTGTGTAGGTTAGGTTGTGGATGAAAGAGTATGGGCTGGGGCTGTTCTACAAACGGTGGCCACGTCGAGAACTCAGGCTCTCACTGTGAGCCTGCTGGTTAGGCCGCATTTGGGCCTCGACCCGAAACCGTCGCCCGTTCCTTCTCTCCAGAGATGCTGCCCGTCCCGCTGAGTTACTCCGGCATTTCTTGTGTCTGTCTTCGGTGTACACCAGCGCCTGCAGTTCCTTCCTACGCATTCGGAGCTGCTTTGGGCCCCCAAAACTGAGGAAGGGACGTGCCGGCTCTGGAGGAGGTTCACGAGAAAGATCCCAGGAGTGAGGGGGTTAACGTACGATGAGCGTTTGTCGGCGCTGGGCCTGTACTCGCTGGAGTTATAGCTATATTTAAGAGGGAGTTAGATGTGGCCCTTGTGGCTAAAGGGATAAGAGGGTATGGAGAGAAGGCAGGTACAGGATACTGAGTTGGATGACCAGCCATGATCATATTGAATGGCGGTGCAGGCTCGAAGGGCCGAATGGCCTCCTCCTGCACCTAATTTCTATGTTTCTATGTTTTTATGAGTTTAGAAGGATGGGGGGGGGACACACACCTAGAAACATAGAAAAATAGGTGCAGGAGGAGGCCATTCGGCCCTTCGAGCCTGCACCGCCATTCAATATGATCATGGCTGATCATCCAACTCAGTATCCTGTACCTGCCTTCTCTCCATACCCACTGATCCCTTTAGCCACAAGGGCCACATCTAACTCCCTCTTAAATATAGCCAATAAACTGACCTCAACTACCTTCTGTGGCAGAGAATTCCAGAGACTCACCACTCTCTGTGTAAAGAATGTTTTCCTCATCTCGGTCCTAAAGGAATTCCCCCTTATCCTTAAACTGTGACCCCTTGTTCTGGACTTCCCCAACATCGGGAACAATCTTCCAGCATCCAGCTTGTCCAACCCCTTAAGAATTTTGTAAGTCTCTATAAGATCCCCCCTCAATCTTCTAAATTCCAGCGAGTACAAGCCGAGTCTATCCAGTCTTTCCTCATATGAAAGTCCTGACATCCCAGGAATCAGTCTGGTGAACCTTCTCTGTACTCCCTCTATGGCAAGAATGTCTTTCCTCAGATTTGGAGACCAGAACTGTACGCAATACTCCAGGTGTGGCCTCACCGAGGCCCTGTACAACTGCAGTAGGACCTCCCTGCTCCCCAGGTCTCGTTGCATCTCCCCTTTTCCTAATCTGCCACCATTCAGATAATAGCCTACCCTCATGTTTTTGTCACCAAAGTGGATAACCTCACATTTATCCACATTATACTGCATCTGCCCATTCACTCAGCCTATCCAAATCACCCTGCAGCCTCCAAGCATCCTCCTCACACCTAACTATAACCCCCCAGCTTGGCGTCATCTGCAAATTTGGAGACCTCATTGAAACTTTACCGAACAGCGAAAGGCCTGTACAAAGTGGATGCGGGGAGCATGTTCCCACTAGCGGGAGAGTCTAGGGCCAGAGGTGGGACTAGTGCGGATGGGACAGGTTGGGCAAGTCGGGCAGAAGGGCCTGTTTCCACGCTTGTATGACTCAATTAATAAGTTGTTTTGCTGGGGCAGGAACTGCAGAAGCCACTTTGTACCTAAGATAGACACAAAATTCTGGAGCAACTCAGCGGGTCAGGCAGCATCTGTGGAGAAAAAAGATGGCTGACGTGTCGGAATCCTTTTTAATTTAGTTTAATTAGAGATACAGTGCGGAGAGAGGCCCTTCGGCCCACCAAGTCCGTGCCGACCAGCGATCCCCGCTCACTAACCCTATCCTGCACACACACACTAGGGACAATGTCCAATTTTACCAAAGCCAATTAGAAGGAATTTGAATTTGTTGTTTTGCTTGCTGGGTTAGGAACTATAAAGGGGCGGTGAAGGGGAAAAGGGGAAGTACAAAGGGATCTGGGGGTCCTTGTACATCAGTCTATGAAAGTAAGCATGCAGGTACAGCAGGCAGTGAAGAAAGCCAATGGCATGTTGGCCTTCATAACAAGAGGAGTTGAGTCTAGGAGCAAAGAGGTCCTTCTGCAGTTGTACAGGGCCCTAGTGAGACCACACCTGGAGTATTGTGTGCAGTTTTGGTCCCCTAATTTGAGGAAGGACATTCTTGCTATTGAGGGAGCCCAGCGTAGGTTCACCAGGTTAATACCTGGGATGGCGGGACTGTCATATGCTGAGAGAATGGAGCGGCTGGGCTTGTACACTCTGGAGTTTAGAAGGATGAGAGGGGATCTCATTGAAACATACAAGATTGTTAAGGGTTTGGACACGCTAGAGGCAGGAAACATGTTCCCGATGTTGAGGGAGTCCAGAACCAAGGGCCACACACACACACTGTTTAAGAATAAGGAGTAAGCCATTTAGAACGGAGACGAGGAAACACTTTTTCTCACACAGAGAGTTGTGAGTCTGTGGAATTCTCTGCCTCAGAGGGCGGTGGAGGCAGAGAGAGAGAAGGTGAGAGTGACAGGGCTCTTAAAAATAGCGGAGTCAGGGGATACGGGGAGAAGGCAGGAACGGGGTACTGAGTGGGGATGATCAGCCGTGATCACATTGAATGGCGGTGCTGGCTCGAAGGGCCGAATGGCCTACTCCTGCACCTGTTGTCTATTGTCTATTGCGATGTTTCGGAGGGAACTGCAGATACTGGTTTCCACCGAAGATAGGCACAAAGTGCCGGTGTTGAAACCGATGTCATTGTTGGGATAGCAGTACTTGTCAGATGGGCTGAATGGCCGATTGCTGGGATTGGTGATGTGGACAGCTGAGGACAGTGACACCTGGTGGCAGACTGCTCCATTGCAGCCGGACAAAAATTGCTGGAGAAACTCAGTGGGTGAGGCAGCATCTATGGAGCGAAGGAAATAGGCCACGTTTCGGGCCGAGACCCTTCCTCCGGCATCTGCGGTTCTCTCTTAAACACTTCATCGCAGCCGATATGTTTCGGTAGAGTTGCTGCCTCACAGCGCCACAGGGAACTGGGTTCGATCCCGACCACAGGTGCTGTCTGTACGGAGTTTGCACGCATTCCCCGTGACCCGCGCGGGTTTGCTCCGGGTGCTCCGGTTTCCTCCCGTGCTCCAATGGAGGCTCGCTGTCAGAAGGAACTGCAGACGCTGGTTCGCACCGAAGATAAGACACAAAGTGCTGGAGTAACTCAGCGGGACAGGCAGCATCTCTGGAGAGAAGGAATGGGCGAGGTGTCTTCAGACTGAAGAAGGGTCTCCACCTGAATCCTCACCCAGAGATGCTGCCTGTCCCGCTGAGTTACTCCAGCATTTGGTGCCTATCTTCAGATATGTAGGTTAATTGAGTATAGGTGCAGGGAGGTTCTACTGCAGTTGTACAGGGTCTTGGTGAGGCCACACCTGGAGTATTGCGTACAGTTTTGGCCTCCTAATCTGAGGAAAGACATTCTTGCCATAGAGGGAGTACAGAGAAGGTTCACCAGACTGATTCCTGGGATGTCAGGACTTCCATATGAGGAAAGACTGGATAGACTCGGCTTGTATTCACTGGAATTAAAAGATTGAGGGGGGATCTTATAGAAACTTACAAAATTCTTAAGGGGTTGGACAGGCTAGATGCAGGAAGATTGTTCCCGATGTTGGGGAAGTCCAGAACAAGGGGTCACACAGTTTAAGGATAAGGGGGAATTCCTTTAGGACCGAGATGAGGAAATCATTTTTCACACAGAGAGTGGTGAGTCTGGGGAATTCTCTGCCACAGAGGGTAGTTGAGGCCAGTTCATTGGCTATATTTAAGAGGGAGTTAGATGTGGCCCTTGTGGCTAAAGGGATCAGGGGGTATGGAGAGAAGGCAGGTACAGGATACTGAGTTGGATGATCAGCCATGATCATATTGAATGGCGGTGCAGGCTCGAAGGGCCGAATGGCCTCCTCCTGCACCTATTTCCTATGTTTCTATGTCCCGCTGAGTTGCTCCAGTGTTTGGTGTCTATCTTCAGGCATGTAGGTTAATTAGCTTTGGTTAAAAAAATTGTAAATTGTCCCTAGTGTACAGGGTGATCGCTGGTCAATGCTGATTCAGTGGACAGGGGATCATAATGTCATAAGTGAGAGAGAGAGGGAGCGGGAGAGAATGAATGTGTGTGTGAGAGAGAGAGAGAGAGGGGGAGGAAAAGGGAAGAGAGAGAGGGAATCCGGCCCATCCTGGTGCACAATACGTCACCGCACGCCGTAACCTGCGAGACGGTGAATGACCAACACGCACGCACACACTAATTGACGTTAACTGACACTAAAAAATGAATCTTGAATTGCTAAACTTGCTATTGTGTTGTCCTGCTTACAGCTGCAAGAACGTGTAGCATCAATAAAGGGCTAGAGGTGTATTGTGAGTGTGTGTACAGGGACATATCTGGCCATGCACTGGAGACTTGGATTTATACTGAGGCATTTTAAATATGGATCTCATGTCTTATACTTTGGCGATATAACCATGTACTTTATCCTGCCAGTAACGTTCTTAAATTGAAATTGAAAATTGAGAAAATGGATGAAAGAGAGAGTGAGAGAGAGAGAGTGGAAAAGAGAGAGAGAGAGTGAACGAATGAGAGAGAGAATGAGAGAGAGAGTGAACGAATGAGAGAGAGAGAGAGAGAGAGAGAATGAGAGAGAGAGAGAGAGAGAGAATGAGAGAGAGAGAGAGAGAGAGAATGAGAGAGAGAATGAGAGAGAGAGAGAGAGAGAGAATGAGAGAGAGAATGAGAGAGAGAGAGAGATAGAGAGAATGAGAGAGAGAGAGAGAGAGAGAATGGATGAGGGAAAGAGAGAACAAGAGGATAAGAGAGAGAGAGAGAGAGAGAAGAGAACAAGAGAGAGAGAGAGAGAGAAAATAAATGAATGAATGAGAGAGAGGAAAGAGAACAAGAGAGAGGGGGAGAGTGAATGAAAGAGAGAGAGAGAGGGAAGGAAAAGAGAGAATGAACGAGAGAGAGAGAGAATGAACGGGGAGAGAGAGAGAGAGAGAGAGAGAGAGAGAGAGAATGAACGGGGAGAGAGGGGGAATGAGAGTAACAGGCAGCGTGTGTGGAGGAGGTGGGGAGGTGATGTTTGAGGTTGGGGACCCTTCTCCAGACGTGTGTGTGCGTGTGTGCATGTGTGTGTGTGTGTGCATGCGTGTGTGTGTGTGTGTGTGTGTATGTGTGTGTATGTCTGTGTGTATGCGTGTGTGTATGCGTGTGTGTGTGTGCGTGCGTGTGCGCGTGCGTGTGTGCGTGTGCGTGTGTGTGCGTGTGCGTGTGTGTGTGTGTGTGCGTGCGCGTGCGCGTGTGCGTGTGAGTGTGTGTGTGTGTGTGTGTGTGTGTGTGTGTGTGTGTGTGTGTGCGTGCGTGTGCGTGCGTGCGTGCGCGTGCGCGTGTGAGGTGCTGGGCCGAGCCAGCGTTACCGGGCGGCGGTCAGCGTGCGTGAGACTAACAGTGCCCCCCTCTCCTCTGTCCCCCCCCCAGTGCTGCTGTTCCAGCCCATCGTGGAGGACAACATGGAGGGCAAGACGCTGAAGATCACGGACTTTGGGCTGGCCAGGGAGTGGCACCGCACCACCAAGATGAGCACGGCCGGGACCTACGCCTGGATGGCCCCCGAGGTGATCAAGACGTCCACCTTCTCCAAAGGCAGCGACGTGTGGAGGTGAGGCGTTAGTTCGCAAGTCACAGACGCGATAGGCAATGGGCAGACAAAACGTGCTGGAGAAACTCAGCCGGTGAGGCAGCATCTATGGAGCCAAGGAGATAGGCGACGTTTCCGGCCGAAATCCTGAAGGAAATAGGCAACGTCGGCCCGAAACGTTGCCTATTTCCTTCGCTCCATAGAAACATAGACAATAGGTGCAGGAGTAGGCCATTCGGCCCTTCGAGCCTGCACCCGCCATTCAATACGATCATGGCTGATCACCCAACTCAGTATCCCGTACCTGCCTTCTCTCCATACCCCCTGATCCCCTTTAGCCACAAGGGCCACATTTAACTCCCTCTTAAATATAACCAATGAACTGGCCTCAACTACCCTCTGTGGCAGAGAGTTCCAGGGACCCACCACTCTCTGTGTAAATTTTTTTCTTCTCATCTCGTTCCTAAAAGATTTCCCCCTTATCCTTAATCTGTGACCCCTTGTTCTGGATCTCCCCAACATCGGGAACAATCTTCCTGCATCTAGCCTGTCCAACCCCTTAACAATCTTATATGTTTCAATGAGATATCCTCTCATCCTTCTAAACTCCAGAGTGTACAAGCCCAGCCGCTCCATTCTCTCAGCATATGACAGTCCCGCCATCCCAGGAATTAACCTTGTAAACCTACGCTGCACTCCCTCAATAGCAAGAATGTCCTTCCTCAAATTAGGGGGGCAATACTCCAGGTGTGGTCTCACCAGGGCCCTGTACAACTGCAGAAGGACCTCTTTGCTCCTATACTCGACTCCTCTTGTTATAAAGGCCAACATGCCATTGGCTTTCTTCACTGCCTGCTGTACCTGCATGCTTACTTTCATAGACTGATGAACAAGGACCCCCAGGTCCCGTTGTACTTCCCCTTTTCCCAACTTGACGCCATTTAGATAGTAATCTGCCTTCCTGTCTCCTGCACCTCTCCTTTTCCCAAACTTGACGATAAAACCTCATTCACCCCCGGAGGGGGAATTGTTCTGTCGACAGTCACCGCGCGCAAAACACAAGGTCCACGGACGCGTGGAATTAAAAGTGAAACGCAAAGAGAAAAAAGACAAGCGACTCTGGGCTGGCGGCCATTTTGTCAACGCCCTCACTGGATCGAATGAACAAACGAACGCAGGCATCTCTCCCGGGCAGAGGATTCTAAACTAGAGTGTCCCCTCCCCCCCCCCCCCCCACCCCCCCCCGCCCCCCTCCCCCACACCGCGTCCTCCATTGCTGGCCTTTATAAATCAGAGCATTGAATATAGGAGTAGGGAAGTAATGTTAAAATTGTACAAGGCATTGGTGAGACCAATTCTGGAGTCTGGTGTACAATTTTGGTCGCCTAATTATAGGAAAGATGTCAACAAAATGGAGAGGGTACAGAGGAGATTTACTAGAATGTTGCCTGGGTTCCAGCAACTAAGTTACTGAGAAAGGTTGAACAAGTTAGGTCTTTATTCTTTGGAGCGCAGAAGGTTAAGGGGGGACTTGATTGAGGTCTTTAAAATGATGAGAGGGATAGACAGAGTTGACGTGGATAAGCTTTTCCCATTGAGGGTAGGGAAGATTCAAACAAGAGGGCATGACATGAGAATTAAGGGACAGAAGTTTAGGGGTAACATGAGGGGGAACTTCTTTACTCAGAGAGCGGTGGCTGTGTGGAATGATCTTCCAGCAGAAGTGGTGGAGGCAGGATCGATTTTAACATTTAAAAGTAAAGTGGATAGGTATATGGACGGGAAGGGAATGGAGGGGTATGGTCTGAGTGCAGGTAGATGGGACTAGGGGAAAATAAATGGTCGGCACGGACTGGAAGGGCCGAGAAGGCCTGTCTCCGTGCTGTAATTGTTATATGGTTATAGCTCTTCACAATAGGGGTAGAATTAGGCCATTTGGCCCATCGAGTCCGCTGCCTCCCAACCCCACTTCTCCCCGTAACCCTTGGCACCCGTTCCAATCAAGAATCTATCTATCTCTGCCTTAAAAATATCCACTGACTTGGCCTCCATAGCCCCCTCTGTGGCAAAGAATTCCACAGATTCCCCAGATACACCTTGTATAGACACACACAAAATGCTGGAGTAACTCAGCGGGACAGGCAGCATCTCTGGAGAGAAGGAATGGGTGACGTTTCGGGTCCAGACCCCTCTTCAGACATATAACTGTTCCTTAAACGTTGGGATAGTCCCAGCCTCAACTACCTCCTCCGGAGGCTCGTTCCATACACCCACCACCCTCTCTCTCTCTCTCTCTCCCTCCCTCTCCCTCCCTCCCTCTCCCTCCCTCCCTCTCTCTCCCTCTCTCCCCCCTCTCCCTCTGGAAAAGGTATCCCTCAGATTCCTATTAAATCTTTTCCCCTTCGCCTTGAACCCGTGTCCTCTGGTCCTCGATTCCCCTAGTCTGGGCAAGAGACTGTGCGTCTGTCTACCCGAGTTATTACTGCAGGCTGTGTTGCATTAGTTACCTGACTCTCTCCCTCTCTCTCTCCCTCTCTCCCCCCTCTCCCTCTATCCCCCCTCTCCCCCCCTCTCCCTCTCTCCCTCTCTCTCTCCCCCCCCCTCTCCCTCCCTCTCTCCCCCCTTTCCCCCCTCTCCCTCTCACCCAATCTCTCTCTCTCTCTCTCTCTCCCTCTCTCCCCCTCACCCCCCTCTCCCTCTCTCTCTCTCTCTGTCTCCCTCTCTCTCTCCCTCCCTCTCCCTCCCTCCCTCTCCCTCCCTCCCTCTCTCTCCCTCTCTCCCCCCTCTCCCTCTATCCCCCCTCTCCCTCTATCCCCCCTCTCCCTCCTTCTCCCTCCCTCTCTCTCTCCCTCTCTCCCTCTCACCCCCTCTCTCCCTCTCTCCCTCTCCCCCTCTCTCTCCCTCTCTCTCTTTCCCTCTCCCCCTCTCCCTCTCTCCACCACTACAGCTACGGTGTGCTACTCTGGGAGTTGCTGACGGGGGAGGTCCCGTACCGAGGCATCGACGGGCTGGCGGTCGCCTACGGCGTGGCCGTCAACAAGCTGACCCTGCCCATCCCCTCCACCT
>CAUPSL010001199.1:0-29603 GCA_963514005.1 Raja brachyura | reverse complement strand
TAACACACTATAACACACTATAACACACTAAACACACTATAACACACTATAACACACTAAACACACTATAACACACTATAACACACTATAACACACTATAACACACTATAACACACTATAACACACTATAACACACTAAACACACTATAACACACTATAACACACTATAACACACTATAACACACTATAACACACTATAACACACTATAACACACTAAACACACTATAACACACTATAACACACTATAACACACTAAACACACTATAACACACTATAACACACTAAACACACTATAACACACTATAACACACTATAACACACTATAACACACTATAACACACTATAACACACTATAACACACTAAACACACTATAACACACTATAACACACTATAACACACTATAACACACTATAACACACTATAACACACTATAACACACTAAACACACTATAACACACTATAACACACTATAACACACTTTTAGACACACTATAACACATTAATTAAACACACTATAACACATTAATTAAACACACTATAACACATTAAAACACTTTTAAACATTAACACACATTTTTAGACACATTAAAACACATTAAAACACTAAAATTAAAAACACTAAAACACATTGAAGCAGAGTGCCGGTTGGGGAGCCAGTGCGCAGCCTCGGTCCCGGCAGAGCGGCAGTTGGTGAGACACTGCGCCGCCGCGCTCCCGGCACAGTGCCGGTTAGGCGCTCCCTGCGCATGCGGCGCCGGCCGGGCGGCGGTTGGGGAGCCAGTGCGCCGCCGCGGTCCCGGCAGAGCGGCGGTTGGGGAGCCAGTGCGCCGCCGCGGTCCCGGCAGAGCGGCGGTTGGGGGGCCAGTGCGCAGGCGCGGCCGGCTGCCGGCTCCCCCACGGGCCGGGAAAGGCGGGAAATGGCGGCGTCGTCGGCGGACGGTGACGACTCTCTGTATCCCATCGCCGTGTTGATCGACGAGCTGAGGAACGAGGACGTTCAGGTGGCGGAGGCACGGGGGCGGGGAGAATGGGGGGATGATGAGGGGATGATGAGGGGAGGGGGAGGGATGAGGGAGGGAGGGGGAGATGTGAGGGAGGGAGGGGGAGATGTGAGGGAGGGAGGGGGAGATGTGAGGGATGGAGGGAGAGATGTGAGGGAGGGAGGGAGAGATGTGAGGGAGGGAGGGAGAGATGTGAGGGAGGGAGGGGGAGATGTGAGGGAGGGAGGGGGAGATGTGAGGGATGGAGGGAGGGGGAGATGTGAGGGAGGGAGGGAGAGATGTGAGGGAGGGAGGGGGAGATGTGAGGGAGGGAGGGAGGGAGAGATGTGAGGGAGGGAGGGGGAGATGTGAGGGAGGGAGGGGGAGATGTGAGGGAGGGAGGGGGAGATGGGAGGGAGGGAGGGAGAGATGTGAGGGAGGGAGGGGGAGATGTGAGGGAGGGAGGGGGAGATGTGAGGGAGGGAGGGAGAGATGTGAGGGAGGGAGGGGGAGATGTGAGGGAGGGAGGGAGAGATGTGAGGGAGGGAGGGGGAGATGTGAGGGAGGGAGGGGGAGATGTGAGGGAGGGAGGGGGAGATGTGAGGGAGGGAGGGGGAGATGTGAGGGAGGGAGGGAGAGATGTGAGGGAGGGAGGGGGAGATGTGAGGGAGGGAGGGGGAGATGTGAGGGAGGGAGGGGGAGATGGGAGGGAGGGAGGGAGAGATGTGAGGGAGGGAGGGGGAGATGTGAGGGAGGGAGGGGGAGATGTGAGGGAGGGAGGGGGAGATGTGAGGGATGGAGGGAGGGGGAGATGTGAGGGAGGGAGGGAGAGATGTGAGGGAGGGAGGGAGAGATGTGAGGGAGGGAGGGGGAGATGTGAGGGAGGGAGGGGGAGATGTGAGGGAGGGAGGGGGAGATGTGAGGGATGGAGGGAGGGGGAGATGTGAGGGAGGGAGGGGGAGATGTGAGGGAGGGAGGGGGAGATGTGAGGGAGGGAGGGGGAGATGTGAGGGAGGGAGGGGGAGATGTGAGGGAGGGAGGGGGAGATGTGAGGGAGGGAGGGGGAGATGTGAGGGAGGGAGGGGGAGATGTGAGGGAGGGAGGGGGAGATGTGAGGGAGGGAGGGGGGGATGTGAGGGAGGGAGGGGGAGATGTGAGGGAGGGGGAGATGTGAGGGAGGGAGGGGGAGATGTGAGGGAGGGAGGGGGAGATGTGAGGGAGGGAGGGGGAGATGTGAGGGAGGGAGGGGGGGATGTGAGGGAGGGAGGGGGAGATGTGAGGGAGGGGGAGATGTGAGGGAGGGGGAGATGTGAGGGAGATGTGAGGGAGGGGGAGATGTGAGGGATGGAGGGGGAGATGTGAGGGAGGGAGTCATGATTGAGGGAAGGAGGGATGGTTGAGGGAGAGGGCGATGGAGGGAGATAGAGAGAAGGAGGGATGAGGGAATGAGAGAGAGGGAGGGGGGATGATGGAGGGATGAAGGAGTGAGGGAGATGGAGAGAGTGGGATGGAGGGAGATGGAAGGAGGGAGGGAGGGAGAGATGAAGGAGGGAAGGAATGAGGGGGGAAGGAGGGATGGAGGGGGAGATATGAGGGAATGGAGGGAGAGAGAGAAGGAGGGATGAGGGGATGAGAGAGAGATGGAGGGGGGAATGAAGAAGGGAGATTGATGGAGATAGAGAGAGTGTGGGATGGAGGGAGGTAGAGAGAAGGAGGAAGGGAGGGAGGGAGGAATGAGGAATGGAAGGAGGAATGGAGGGGGAGATATGAGGGAGGGAGGCATGATTGAGGGAAGGAGGGATGGTTGAGGGAGAAGGGGAGATATGAGGGAATGGAGGGATGAGGGAATGAGAGAGAGAGATGGAGGGGGGAGGGGATGATGGAGGGAGTGAGGGAGATGGAGAGAGTGTGGGATGGAGGGAGGTAGATCTAGAGGGAAGGAGGAAGGGAGGGAGGGAGGGAGAGTTGAAGGAGTGAAGGAATGAGGGGGAAGGAGGGGGAGATGTGAGGGAGGGAGGGAGATGTGAGGGAGGGAGGGGGAGATGGGAGGGAGGGAGGGGGAGATGGGAGGGAGGGAGGGGGAGATGGGAGGGAGGGAGGGAGGGGGAGATGGGAGGGAGGGAGGGAGGGGGAGATGGGAGGGAGGGAGGGAGGGGGAGATGGGAGGGAGGGAGGGAGGGGGAGATGGGAGGGAGGGAGGGAGGGGGAGATGGGAGGGAGGGGGAGATGGGAGGGAGGGAGGGGGAGATGGGAGGGAGGGAGGCATGATTGAGGGAAGGAGGGATGGTTGAGGGAGAGGGGGATGGAGGGAGGGAGATATGAGGGAGATAGAGAGAAGGAGGGATGAGGGAATGAGAGAGAGATGGAGGGGGGATGAAGAGGAAGATTGAGGGAGATATGAGGGAAGGGAGGACTGAGGGAGAGGGGGTGGAGGGAGGGAGAGAGAATGAGGGATGAGGGAATGAGAGAGAGAGAGAGAGTTGGGGGGGATGAAGGAGTGATGGAGATGGAGAGAGTGTGGGATGGAGGGAGATAGAGGGAAGGAGGAAGGGAGTGAGGGAGGGAGATAGGAAGGAAGGAAGGAGGAATGGAGGGAGGAAATGGGAGGGAGGGGGAGATATGAGGGGATGGAGGAAGCTAGAGAGAAGGAGGGATGAGGGGATGAGAGAGAGAGATGGAGGGGTGAGGGAGGGAGGGAGATAGAGAGTGTGGGATGGAGGGAGGTAGAGGGAAGGAGGAAGGGAGGGAGGGATGAAGGAGGGAAGGAATGAGGGGGGAAGGACGAATGGAGGGAGGAAATATGAGGGAGAGGAGGGGGGATATGAGGGAGAGAGAGACAGAAGGAGGGATGAGGGAATGAGAGAGAGATGGAGGGGGGAGGGGATGATGGAGGGATGAAGGAGTGAGGGAGATGGAGAGAGTGGGATGGAGGGAGGTAGAGGGAAGGAGGAAGGGAGTGAGGGAGAGAGAGATGAAGGAGAGATGGTTGAGGGAGAGGGGGATGGAGGGAGGGAGATTTGAGGGAATGGAGCGATGGAGGGAGATAGAGAGAAGGAGGGAGGGAGATAGAGAGAATGAGGGATGAGGGAATGAGAGAGAGAGGGAGATGGAGGGGGGGGGTGGAGAGATGAAGGAGTGAGGGAGATAGAGAGTGTGGGATGGATGGAGGTAGAGAGAAGGAGGAAGGGAGTGAGGGAGAGAGAGATGAAGGAATGAGGAATGGAGGGGGAGATATGAGGGAGTGAGGCATGATTGGGGGATGGTTGAGGGAGGGGGGAGGGAGATATGAGGGGATGGAGGGAGATAGAGAGATGGAGGGATGAGGGAATGAGAGAGAGATGGAGGGGGGAGGGGATGATGAAGGAGTGAGGGAGATGGAGAGAGTGTGGGATGGAGGGAGGTAGAGAGAAGGAGTGAGGGAGGGAGAGATGAAGGAATGGGGAATGGAAGGAGGAATGGAGGGGAGATATGAGGGAGGGAGGCATGATTGAGGGAAGGAGGGATGGTTGAAGGAGATATGAGGGGATGGAGGGAGGTAGAGAGAAGGAGGAGGGGAGTGAGGGAGGGAGAGATGAAGGAGGAAAGGAATGAGGGGGTAAGGAGGAATGGAGGGAGGAAATATGAGGGAGGGGAGGGGGAGATATGAGGGAGGGAGGGGGGAGATTGGAGGGAGATAGAGAGAAGGAGGGATGAGGGAATGAGAGAGAGATGGAGGGGGATGATGGAGGGATGAAGGAGTGAGGGAGATGGAGAGAGTGTGGGATGGAGCGAGGTAGAGGGAAGGAGGAAGGGAGTGAGAGATGAAGGAGGGAAGGAATGAGGGGGGAAGGAGGGATGAAGGGGGGATATGAGGGAGGGAGGGGGAGATATGAGGGAGGCATGATTGAGGGAAGGAGGGATGGTTGAGGGAGAGGGAGATGGAGGGAGGGAGATAAAGAGAAGGATGGATGAGGGAATGAGAGAGAGAGATGGAGGGGGGAGGGATGATGGAGGGATGAATGGGTGAGGGAGATGGAGAGAGTGGGATGGAGGGAGATCGAGGAAGGGAGAAATGAAGGAGGGAAGGAATGAGGGAGGAAGGAGGAATGGAGGGGTGATATGAGGGTGGGAGGGGGAGGAGGGAGGGAGGGAGGGAGGGAGATATGAGGAAATGGAGGGAGATAGAGAGGAGGAGGGATGAGGGAATGAGAGAGATGGAGGGATGAGGGAGATAGAGAGAGTGGGATGGTGGGAGATAGAGGTAAGGAAGAAGGGAGTGAGGGAAGGAGAGATGAGGGAGATAGAGAGAAGGAGGGATGAGGGAATGCGAGAGAGAGATGGAGGAGGGAATGAAGAAGGGGGATTGAGGGAGATATGAGGGAAGGGAGGGATGATTGAGGTATGGTTGAGGGAGAGGGGGTGGAGGGAGGGAGATATGAGGGGATGGAGGGAGATAGAGATAAGGAGGAAGGGAGATATGAGGGAGATAGAGAGAATGAGTGAAGGAATGAGGGGATGAAAGAGTGAGGGAGGGAATGGAGGGAGATTGAGGGAAGGGGGGGATGAGGGAGATTGAGGGGGAGGGATGAGGGGAAGGAGGGGATGAAGAAGGGAATGGAGGGAGATATGTGGGATGGATGAAAGACAAAAGGAATGAGGGAGAGATGGAGTGAAGTAATGAGGGAGACAAAGGGGGTAGGGAGGGAAGGAGATTGAGAGAGATAGGGGGAAGGAGGGAGGAATGAGGGGAGGAGGGGGAGAATGAGGAAGTGATGGGTGGAATGAGGGGGGGTGAGGGGGGAATGAGGGATGGAACCAGGGAAGGATTGAGGGAGAGATAGAGGGAAGTAGGAAGGGAGATATGGGGGGAGAATGAGTGAGGGAGGAAATATGACGGAGGGGGAGTGAGGGAAGGAATGGGGGGGTGAGGGAAGTAGTGAAGGTATGGAGGGAAGGAGTGAGGAAGGGGAATGGGAGGGGTGAAAGGAGGGTGTGATTGAGGGGGAGAGGAGGGAGGGAATGAGGGGAGAATGATGGAGGGAGGGTGTTGAGGGAGAGAATAGAAACAGAAACATAGACAATAGTTGCAGGAGTAGAGGCCATTCGGCCCTTCGAGCCTGCACCGCCATTCAATATGATCACGGCTGATCATCCAACTCAGTATCCCGTACCTGCCTTCTCTCCATACCCCCTGATCCCTTTAGCCACAAGGGCCACATCTAACTCCCTCTTAAATATAGCCAATGAACTGGCCTCAACTAAAGTCAAAGTCAAAAGGGTTTATTGTCATGTGTCCCTGACAGGACAATTAAATTCTTTCTTTGCTTAGCACAACAGAATATAGTAGGCATTGACTACCTTCTGTGGCAGAGAATTCCACAGATTCACCACTCTCTGTGTGAAAAATGTTTTTCTCATCTCGGTCCTAAAAGACTTCCCCCTTATTCTTAAGCTGTGACCCCTTGTCCTGGACTTCCCCAACATCGGGAACAATCTTCCTGCATCTAGCCTGTCCAACCCCTTAAGAATTTTGTAGGTCTCTATAAGATCCCCCCTCAATCTTCTAAATTCCAGCGAGTACAAGCCGAGTCTATCCAGTCTTTCTTCATATGGAAGTCCTGCCATCCCAGGAATCAGTCTGGTGAATCTTCTCTGTACCCCCTCTATGGTAAGAATGTCTTTCCTCAGATTAGGAGACCAAAACTGTACGCAATACTCCAGGTGTGGTCTTACCAAGACCCTGTACAAGAACCTCCCTGCTCCTGTACTCAGACTGATGGAGGGCGGGGGGAGGGCGTGGAGAAGAGAGGAAAAAGGAAGAGGAGGAGCCCGGGGTCTGAGGGAGAGCTGAGAGGGGGAGGAGACAGCAAGGGCCACCGGAAATTGGAGAATTCAATGTTTATCCCACTAGGGTGCAGACTGCCCAAGCGGAATATGAGGTGCTGCTCCTCCAATTTGTGGTGGGACTCACTCTGGCCATGGAGGAGGCCCAGGACAGAGAGGTCGGATTGGGAATGGGAGGGGGAGTTGAAATGCTGAGCCACTGGGAGATTGGGTTGGTTAATGCGGACTGAGCGTAGGTGTTGGGCGAAACGATCGCCAAGCTACTCCACTATTATCTATTTTTATCTACTAATCTATTTTATCCTTTTGTTATTTTACGTTACACGGTTAATTTCTAAGGTTGCGTTACGTTGCACCATATGCTTGTAAAAAATTGATGAAAGGAGACCAAGTCTTTTCGAATTGGTCTACTTTGCCTAGTAGGAGGAATCTCATTTCTTCAAGATGTAGCGTGTCCAACATATTTGAAATCCACATTTTGAATGTTGGCATGGTTGCGTTTTTCCAGATTTTGAGTATAACTTTTTTTGCTGTTATTAAACCGCAATTAAGAAGAGCTTCTTGGAATATTGATCTCTTCCATTGATCCAAAGATAATCGGCTCTGTATTGGGGTTCAATTTTGTGTTAAAAAGTTTAAAAAAAGAGAGTTTACTGTCATGTGTCCCTGACAGGACAATGAAAATCTTTCTTTGCATAGCACAACAGAACATAGTAGGCATTGACTACAATTATATACGTAAATACACACGTGAATTAATAAAGTGCAAATAACAGATGGAGGGATATTAATGTTCAGAATTTTGTCCGAGCCAGGTTTAATAGCCTGATGGCTGTGGGGAAGTAGCTATTCCTGAACCGGGTTGTTGCAGTCTTCAGGCTCCTGTACCTTCTACCCGAAGGTAGCAGGGAGATGAGTGTGTGGCCAGGATGGTGTGGGTCCTTGATGATGCTGCCAGCCTTTTTGAGGCAGCGACTGTGATAGATCCCCTCGATGGAAGGGAGGTCAGAGCCGATGATGGACTGGCCAGTGTTTACTACTTTTTGTAGTCTTTTCCTCTCCAAAGCCGAACTAATTGCCGAACTAAGCCACGATGCAACCGGTCAGCAAGCTCTCTACCGTGCACCTGTAGAAGTTAGAGAGAGTCCTCCTTGACAGGCCAATTCTCCGTAATCTTCTCAGGAAGTAGAGGCGCTGATGAGCTTTCTTAATAATTGCATCTGTGTTCTCGGACCAGGAAAGATCTTCACAGATGTGCACGCCCAGGAATTTGAAGCTCTTGACCCTTTCAACCATCGACCCGTTGATATAAACAGGACTGTGGGTCCCCATCCTACTCCTTCCAAAGTCCACAATCAGTTCCTTGGTTTTGCTGGTGTTGAGGGCCAGGTTGTTGAGCTGGCACCATATGGACAGTCGCTCGATCTCTCTTCTATACTCCGACTCATCCCCATCAGTGATACAAAACAAATAGTTTTGTTAAAATTTTGTTTCAAAATGTATGCAGTTTTGTACAAGAGACAAAGGAATGTGCTACAGTGGCAATTTGAGTTAGACATTTATGGGGGAAACATTGGGAAATATTTTATTCAGTCTAGTTTTCGAGTAATATAATCTATGTAAAATTTTAAATTGAACTAGGTTATGTCTTACATTAATCGAACATTTATGTACATATAATAGATTTTTTTTTCCATCTCGTTCGGGATTTCTATCAATTCTTGTTCCCAGTCCCTTCTAATAGGTGCAGGAGGAGGCCATTTGGCCCTTCGGGCCTGCACCACCATTCACTGTGATCACATGTGATCATCTACAATCAGTACCCCGTTCCTGCCTTCTCCCCATATCCCCTGATTCCGCTACCTTTTAGAGCCCTATCTAGCTCTCAATTCTATTTTTAAGAGTTTAGACAATAAGGTTTTAAGGATAAGGGGGAAGTCTTTTAGGACCGAGATGAGAAAAACATTTTTCACACAGAGAGTGGTGAATCTGTGGAATTCTCTGCCACAGAAGGTAGTTGAGGCCAGTTCATTGGCTATATTTAAGAGGGAGTTAGATGTGGCACTTGTGGCTAAAGGGATCAGGGGGTATGGAGAGAAGGCAGGTACGGGATACTGAGTTGGATGATCAGCCATGATCATATTGAATGGCGGTGCAGGCTCGAAGGGCCGAATGGCCTCTACTCCTGCACCTATTTTCTTTGTTTCTATAGACAAATAGTTTTGTTAAAATTTTGTTCCAAAATGTATGCAATTTTGTACAAGAGACAAAGGAATGTGCTAGAGTGGCATTTTGAGTTAGACATTTATCACAAATGGGGGAAAGATTTGGAAATATTTTATTCAGTCTAGTTTTCGAGTAATATAATTATGTAAAATTTTAAATTGAATTAGGTTATGTCTTACATTAATTGAACATTTATTTACATAGATTTTTTCCCATCTGCCGTTCGGAATTGTTATCATTAATTCTTGTTCCCAGTCCCTTCTAATTGCCTCTGTCGTTGGTGTTTATATATTTAGAATTATATTATATAAGTAAGATATTAAATTGCTTGATTCTGCCTTTCTATTCATTCCTTCCTCTAATAATGTTGGTGTATTTTTGAATGACAATAAAGTCCTTGATTGATTGATTGATTGATTGGAAAAGTTAGACGTCGCCATGATGCAGTTCGGTAACTCTAAAACGTTCCTCTCCTCCCAGCTCCGTCTGAACAGCATCAAGAAGCTGGCGACCATCGCATTAGCTCTGGGCGTAGAGCGGACTCGTAATGAGCTCCTGCCCTTCCTAACAGGTGAGCAGTGTGGTGTCCCCCGCCCCCCCTCCCGCCTCCTCCACTCCCGCTGTGGGTCTCAACCCGGGATAGGGAGGATGGCATCCGTAGACGGTGCTCGCTGGATGAGGCTCTGCGCATGTTTGGAGTCCTTTCTAGTTCGGAACAGACAATAGGTGCAGGAGGAGGCAAGTTGGCCCTTCGAGCCAGCACCGCCATTCGCTGTGATCACGGCTGATCATCCACAATCAGTTCCCCGTTCCTGCCTTCTCCCCATATCCCCCGACTCCGCTATCTTTAAGAACCCTATCTAGCTCTTTCTATTCTATTTTTAAGAGTTTAGACAATAGACAATAGGTGCAAGAGTAGAGGCCATTTGGCCCTTCCAGCCAGCACCGCCATTCATTGTGATCACATGTGATCATTCCCAATCAGTACCCCGTTCCTGCCTCCTCCCCATATCCCCTGACTCCGCTATCTTTAAGAGCCCTATCTAGCTCTCAATTCTATTTTTAAGAGTTTAGACAATAAAGTTTTAAGGATAAGGGGGAAATCTTTTAGGAACAAGATGAGAAAAACATTTTTCACACAGAGAGTGGTGAATCTGTGGAATTCTCTGCCACAGAAGGTAGTTGAGGCCATTTCATTGGCTATATCTAAGAGGGAGTTAGATGTGGCCCTTGTGGCTAAAGGGATCAGGGGGTATGGAGAGAAGGCAGGTACAGGATACTGAGTTGGATGATCAGCCATGATCATATTGAATGGCCTACTCTCGCACCTATTTTCTATGTGTCTATACACAATAGGTGCACGAGTAGGCCATTTGGCCCTTCCAGCCAGCACCGCCATTCACTGTGATCACATGTGATCATCCACAATCAGTACCCCGTTCCTGCCTTCTCCCCATATCCCCTGACTCCGCTATCTTTAGAGAACCGGCCTCCACCGCCCGCTGAGGCAGAGAATTCCACAGACTCACAACTCTCTGTGAGAAAAAGTGTTTCCTCGTCTCCGTTCTAAATGACCAACCCCTTATTCTTAAACTGTGTGTGGCCCCTGGTTCTGGACTCCCACAACATCGGGAACATGTTTCCTGCCTCTAGCATGTCCAAACCCTTAATAATCTTATATGTTTCAACAAGATCCCATTTCATCCTTCTAAACGCCAGAGTGTACAAGCCCAGCCGCTCCATTCTCTCAGCATATGACAGTCCCGCCATCCCGTGAATTAACCTGGTGAACCTACGCTGGGCTCCCTCAATAGCAAGAATGTCTTTCCTCAAATTTGGAGAACAAAACTGCACACAATACTCCAAGTGTGGTCTCACCAGGGCCCTGTACAACTGCAGAAGGACCTCTTTGCTCCTGTACTCAATTCCTCTTGTTATGAAGGCCAACAGGCCAAAACTGTACACAATACTCCAAGTGTGGTCTCACTAGGGCCTTATACAACTGTAGAAGGACCTCTTTGCTCCTGTACTCAACTTATTTTGCTATGAAGGCCAACATACCATTGGCTTTCTTCACTGCCTGCTGCACCTGCATGCCTACTTTCAATGACTGGTGTACCGCGACACACAGGTCTCGTTGCATCTCCCTTCTCTGCTCTCCCTCTATGGAACGAATGTCTTTCCTCAGATTTGGAGGCCAAAACTGCACACAATACTCCAGGTGTGGTCTCACCAGGGCCCTGTACAACTGCAGAAGGACCTCTTTGCTTCTGTACTCAACTCCTCTTGTTATGAAGGCCAACAGGGCCAAAACTGCACACAATACTCCAGGTGTGGTCTCACCAGGGCCCTGTACAACTGCAGAAGGACCTCTTTGCTCCTATACTCAACGCCTCTTGTTATGGAAGTAAAAAGAAAAGATTGCAAATGTTGAAGGGGTGAACAAGAACCTTTTTACCTTCCAGATACGATCTATGATGAGGATGAGGTTCTACTTGCCCTGGCTGAGCAGTTGGGAACATTCACTGCTTTGGTGGGAGGCCCAACGTATGTCTACTGCTTGCTGGTACGTACACAGGCCTCTGGCCCACTGGCCTTAATCAGGCAAGAGTATGGACTGCAGAAGCTTAGTTTCCAGATGCAGCATGAAAACAGGCCCTTCGGCCCATCGAGCTTGCGCCGACCAGTGATCCTCGTACTCATGGGCGGAAATCCTGGGGGGGAGGGGGCAGGGGAGCACATCCACATCAGGATTTGAGTATAGAAACAGGGAGTTTTTTCTCACCTCTGTCTTAAATGACCTCCCCTTTGTTCTAAGACTGTGTGGCCCCTGGTTCTGGACTTGCCCAACATTGGGAACATTTTTCCTGCATCTAGCTTGTCCAGTCCTTTTATAATTGTATATGTTTCTATAAGATCCCCCTCATCCTTCTAAACTCCAGTGAATACAAACCCAGTCTTTTCAATCTTTCCTCATATGACAGTCCCGCCATCCCAGGGATCAATCTGGTGAACCTACGCTGCACTGCCTCAATCACAAGGATGCCCTTCCTCAAATTAGGAGACCAAAACTGCACCCAATACTCCAGATGTGGTCTCGCCAGAGCCCTATACAACTGCAGACGTGGAGTTTTAAGCCGCGCCGGGCGATGAAAGGCCCCGCAAACGGGCCGGTTCAAGCCACATGATTCGGGGCGGACGAAGCTGCTGTTGCTGGAGTTCGGAGTCGGTCACCAACCAGGTCAGCGCGCGGCAGCCAAGAAATTGTGACCCCGCCGGATGTTTTGATAACGATTTCCGTGCCTGCGAGTGCAGAAGTTTAGTTTCCAGATATACGGCACGGAAACAGGCCCTTCGGCCCACCGGGTTCGCGCCGACCAGTGATTCCCCGCAAACCTACACACTATCCTACACACAATTTACATTTATAGCAAGGCGATTAACCTTCAAAGCTGTACGTCTTTGGAGTGTGGGAGGAAACTGGAGATCCTGGAGAAAACCCACGCAGGCCACGGGGAGAACGTGCAAACTCCTCACTGATAGTCCGCCTAGTCAGGATGGAACCCGGGCCTCTGGCGCTGTGAGGTAGCAACTCTAGCGCTGCGACACCCTGTCTGAGAGCATAGGCTTTCGACACATTGGCCTTCATCAGTCTGAGTATTGAGTCTAGAAGTCGGGAGGCCACGTTGCAGTTGTACAAGACGTCGGTGAGGACGCGTTTAGAGTATTGCGTTCAGTTCTGGGCACCGTGTTACAGGAAAGATGTCGTCGAGCTGGAAAGGGCGCGGGGAAGATTTACATAGAAACATAGAAATTAGGTGCAGGAGCAGGCCATTCGGCCCTTCGAGCCTGCACCGCCATTCAATATGATCATGGCTGATCATCCAACTCAGTATCCCGTACCTGCCTTCTCTCCATACCCTCTGATCCCCTTAGCCACAAGGGCCACATCTAACTCCCTCTTAAATATAGCCAATGAACTGGCCTCAACTACCCTCTATGGCAGAGAGTTCCAGAGACCTACCACTCTCTGTGTGAAAAAAGTCCTTCTCATCTCTGTCCTAAAGGATTTCCCCCTTATCCTTGAGCTGTGACCACTTGTCCTGGACCTCCCCAACATCGGGAACAATCTTCCTGCATCTAGCCTGTCCAACCCCTTAAGAATTTTGTAAGTGTCTATAAGATCCCCTCTCAATCTCCTAAATTCTAGAGAGTATAAACTGAGTCTATGCAGTCTTTGTTCATAAGACAGTCCTGACATCCCAGGAATCAGTCTGGTGAACCTTCTCTGCACTTCCTCTATGGCAATAATGTCCTTCCTCAGATTTGGAGACCAGAACTGTATGCAATACTCCAGGTGTGGCCTCACCAAGACCCTATACAACTGAAGTAGAACCTCCCTGCTCCTATACTCAAATCCTTTTGCTATGAAAGCTAACATACCATTGGCTTTCTTCACTGCCTGCTGCACCTGCATGCCTACTTTCAATGACTGGTGTACCATGACACCCAGGTCTCGTTGCATCTCCCCTTTTCCTAATCAGCCTCCATTTAGATAATAGTCTGTTTTCCTATTTTTGCCACCAAAGTGGATAACCTCACATTTATCCACATTATACTGCATCTGCCAAACATTTGCCCACTCACCCAGCCTATCCAAGTCACCTTGCAGTCTCCTAGCATCCTCCTCACAGCTAACACTGCCCCCCAGCTTAGTGTCATCCGCAAACTTGGAGATATTGCCTTCAATTCCCTCATCCAGATCATTAATGTATATTGTAAATAGCTGGGGTCCCAGCACTGAGCCTTGCGGTACCCCACTAGTCACTGCCTGCCATTGTGAAAACGACCCGTTTACTCCTACTCTTTGCTTCCTGTTTGCCAGCCAGTTCTCCATCCACATCAATACTGAACCCCCAATGCCATATGCTTTAAGTTTATATACTAATCTCTTATGTGGGACCTTGTCGAAAGCCTTCTGGAAGTCCAGATGCACCACATCCACTGGTTCTCCCCTATCCACGCTACTAGTTACATCCTCGAAAAATTCCACAAGATTCGTCAGACATGATTTACCTTTCGTAAATCCATGCTGACTTTGTCCAATGATTTCACCACTTTCCAAATGTGCTGCTATCCCATCTTTAATAACTGACTCTAGCAGTTTCCCCACTACCGATGTTAGACTAACTGGTCTGTAATTCCCCGTTTTCTCTCTCCCCCCCTTCTTAAAAAGAGGGGTTACGTTTGCTACCCGCCAATTTACGAGGATGTTGGCGTGGGGCCTGAGCTGCAGGGAGAGGTTGGGGCAGGGCTGGGACTCTATTCCTTGGAGCGCAGGAGGATGAGGGGTGATCTTATAGAGGTGGACAAAATCACCAGGGGAATAGATCGGGTAGACAGACGCACAGAGCCTCTTGTGTTAAAGAAGGAACTGCAGATGCTGGAGAATCGAGGGTTACACAAAAAGCTGGAGAAACTCAGCGGGTGCAGCAGCATCTAAGGAGCGAAGGAGATAGGCGACGTTTCGGGTCGAGACCCTTCTTCACAGAGTCTCTTGCCCTGAGTAGGGGAATCGAGGACCAGGGGACACGGGTTCAAGGTGGTATACTGTATAGCAAGGAACTGCAGATGCTGGTTTACACCTAAAATGAACACAAAATGCTGGATAACTCAATTGGTCAGGCAGCATCTCTGGATCAAAGGAACCGGTGACGTTTTGGGACCAGACCGGAAACATCATCTATTCCTTTTCTCCAGAGATGCTGCCTGACCCGCTGAGTTACTCCGGCAGTTTGTGTCTATTTTCAGAGTAACCATATAACAATTACAGAACGGAAACAGGCAATCTCGGCCCTTCTAGTCCGTGCCGAACACTTATGCCCCCTGTCCCACTTAGTAGACCTGAACGGAAACCTCTGGAGACTTTGCGCCCCACCCAAGGTTTCCGTGCGGTTCCCGGAGGTTTTTGTCCTCCGGCAACCACCTTCAACTAGCATCGCAACCGGCTTCGACTAAAAAAATTACCGATTTTAAAAACGGAAACCACTTTCGACCATTAGGGAGACTGACAAAAACCTCCGGGAACCGCACGGAAGCCTATGATGGGGCGCAAAGTCTCCAGAGGTTTCCTAAGTGGGCCAGGGGCATTACTCTCACCTAGTCCCATCTACCTGCACTCAGACCATACCCCTCCATTCCTTTCCCGTCCATATACATATCCAATTTATTTTTAAATGTTAAAATCGAACCTGCCTCCACCACTTCCACTGGAAGCTCATTCCACACAGCCACCACTCTATGAGTAAAGAAGTTCCCCCTCATGTTACCCCTAAACTTCTGTCCCTTAAACATAGAAACATAGAAATTAGGTGCAGGAGTAGGCCATTCGGCCCTTCGAGCCTGCACCGCCATTCAATATGATCATGGCTGATCATCCAACTCAGTATCCTGTACCTGCCTTCTCTCCATACCTCCTGATCCCCTTAGCCACAAGGGCCACATCTAACTCCCTCTTAAATATAGCCAATGAACTGGCCTCAACTACCCTCTGTGGCAGAGAGTTCCAGAGACCCACCACTCTCATGTCATACCCTCTTGTTTGAATCTTCCCTACCCTCAATGGGAAAAGCTTATCCACGTCAACTCTGTCTATCCCTTTCATCATTTTAAAGACCTCAATCAAGTCCCCCCTTAACCTTCTGCGCTCCAAAGAATAAAGACCTAACTTGTTCAACCTTTCTCTGTAACTTAGTTGCTGGAACCCAGGCAACATTCTAGTAAATCTCCTCTGTACTCTCTCTATTTTGTTGACATCCTTCCTATAATTAGGCGACCAAAATTGTACATTGTTTCAATGAGATCCCCTCTCATCCTTCTAAACGATGATGATCAGCCGTGATCGCAGTGAATGGCGGTGCTGGCCCATAAGGGCCGAATGGCCTCCTGCACCTATTGTTCAGTTCAGTTTTATTTGTCATATGCTTACTTTCATAGACTGATGAACAAGGTTTACATTGAAGACACAAAGTCTCTGTGTCTCTGTCCCCTCTTTCTCTGCCCCTCTCCCTGTCTCTGTCTCTCTCTGCCTCTGTCCCTCTCTGCCTCTTCCTCTCTCTGCCTCTGCCCCTCTCTCTGTCTCTGCCCCCCTCTCTGCCTCTGCCCCTCTCTCTGTCTCTGCCCTCTCTCTGTCTCTGCCCCCCTCTCTGTCTCTGCCCTCTCTCTCTCTCTCTGTCTCTGACCCTCTCCCTGTCTCTGTCCTCTATCTCTGTCCCTCTCTGCCTCTTCCTCTCTCTGCCTCTTCCTCTCTCTGCCTCTTCCTCTCTCTGCCTCTGCCCTCTCTCTGTTTCTGCCCCCCTCTCTGTCTCTGCCCTCTCTCTCTCTCTGTCTCTCTCTCTCTGCCCCCTCTCTCTCTCTGTCTCTCTCTGCCCTCTCCCTCTGCCTCTGTGTCCCCCCCTCTCTACCCCCCCTCTCTCTCTAGACACACTTGCTATTTGGGGGCTGTACGTGAGTGGATAGGGCGGGGATGGGGTAAAAGGAACGAATCCATAACATTCAATGAGGTTCCCCTCCCCTCATTCTTCTAAACTCCAGCGAGTACAGGCCCAGTGCCGACAAACGCTCATCATAGGAAGGAACTGCTGATGCTGGTTTAGATAGGGTGGTGATGAAAGCTTTTGGTGTGCTGGCCTTTATAAATCAGAGCATTGAATATAGGAATAGGGATGTAATGTTAAAATTGTACAAGGCATTGGTGAGACCAATTCTGGAGTATGGTGTACAAATTTGGTTGCCAAATTATATGAAAGATGTCAACAAAATTAGAGAGAGTACAGAGGAGATTTACTAGAATGTTGCCTGGGTTTCAGCACCTAAGTTACAGAGAAAGGTTGAACAAGTTAGGTCTTTATTCTTTGGAGCGCAGAAGGTTAAGGGGGGACTTGATTGAGGTCTTTAAAATGATGAAAGGGATAGACAGAGTTGCAGGAGGAGGCCATTCAGCCCTTCGAGCCTGCACCGCCATTCATTATGATCACGGCTGATCATCCAACTCAGTATCCCGTACCTGCCTTCTCTCCATAACCCCTGATCCCTTTAGCCACAAGGGCCACATCTAACTCCCTCTTAAATATGGCCAATGAACTGGCCTCAACTACCTTCTGTGGCAGAGAATTCCACAGATTCACCACTCTCTGCGTGAAAAACGTTTTTCTCATCTCGGTCCTAAAAGACTTCCCCCTTATCCTTAAACTGTGGCCCCCTTGTTCTGGACTTCCCCAACATCGGGAACAATCTTCCTGCATCTAGCCTGTCCAACCCCTTAAGAATTTTGTATGTTTCCATAATATCCCCCCGTAATCTTCTAAATTCCAGCGAGTACAAGCCGAGTCTATCCAGTCTTTCTTCATATGACAGTCCTGCCATCCCAGGAATCAGTCTGGTGAACCTTCTCTGTACTCCCTCTATGCCAAGCATGTTTTTCCTCAGATTTGGAGACCAAAACTGTATGCAATACTCCAGGTGTGGCCTCGCCAAGACCCTGTACAACTGCAGTAGAACCTCCCTGTTCCTATGCTCAAATCCTTTTGCTATGAATGCTAGCATATCATTTGTTTTTTTTCACTGCCTGCTGCACCTGCATGCCTGCTTTCAATGACTGGTGTACCATGACACCCAGGTCTCGCTGCATCTCCCCTTTTCCTAATCGGCCACCATTCAGATAATAGTCTGCTTTCCTGTTCTTGCCACCAAAGTGGATAACCACACGTCTGCACATAAGCCACGCATCTGCCCGCTCACTCAACCTGTCCAGGTCACCCTGCAACCTCCTAGCATCCCCTTCACAGTTCACACTGCCACCCGGCTTTGTGTCATCCGCAAACTTGATCGTGTTGCTCCTAATTCCCTCTTCCAAATCATTAATATATGTGGTAAACAGTTGCGGCCCCAACACCGAGCCTTGCGGCACTCCACGCGCCACTGCCAATTGCAGAGAGATGCGCAGGAGACCCACTTCTGCGAGTTTGGTAACCAGCTTGGAGGGGATGATGGTATTGATTGCCGAGCTGTAATCAATGAATTTCCTTCAGTATAAACCAGCATCTGCAGTTCCTGAAGTCCATTTGTCTTTTTTTTTGAACTTTTGTCCTGTTGTTTCAGTTTATTTTAGTTGTGTGTGTGTGTGTGTGTGTGTGTGTGGGGGGGGGGGGGGAGGAAACTTGTTTTTAGTCTCCTCCTTCGCGGGGGGATGCGACCTTTTCTTGTCGTGTCCCCCGTCTCCGTCTGCGCTGAGGCCTAATGGCGGAGCTGGCGGCCTCCAACCGGGACCGACCTCGAGGCCCCGGAGGCAGAGCCAGGACTCGCCATCGCGGGGCTGCCCAACTTTGGGACGGCGGTGGCGACCCGATTCCGGGCCCAGTGGACGACAACATCGGGAGCTCACAGGTCCCAGGTCGGCGGCCGGTTCTCCGGAGCTCCCGTGTCAACAGCTTCATCCGCTGGACTGGAGGGCGGCAGCTTTGTCCTCCCCGGGCCGCGGAGTTTGAACTGGCCCGTTCGCGGGACATACCATCACCCGGCGGGGGGCCCCGACATCGGAGGCCTGGATCGCCTCAACGCAGAGGGAGAACAAGGAGGGACGAGACAAGGACTTTAAGACTTTTTTTTTTTTTTCTAATATATTTTTATTAGAGGCCATACATAGAAACATAGAAATTAGGTGCAGGAGTAGGCCATTCTGACTGATACCAGACTGATTCCTGGGATGTCAGGACTTTCATATGAGGAAAGATTGGATAGACTCGGCTTGTACTCGCTGGAATTTAGAAGATTGAGGGGGGATCTTATAGAAACTTACAAAATTCTTAAGGGGTTGGACAAGCTAGATGCTGGAAGATTGTTCCCGATGTTGGGGGAGTCCAGAACAAGGGGTCACAGTCTAAGGATAAGGGGGAATTCCTTTAGGACCGAGATGAGGAAAACATTTAAGAGGGAGTTAGATGTGGCCCTTGTGGCTAAGGGGATCAGGGGGTATGGAGAGAAGGCAGGTACAGGATACTGAGTTGGATGATCAGCCATGATCACATTGAATGGCGGTGCAGGCTCGAAGGGCCGAATAGAAACATAGAAAAATAGGTGCAGGAGTAGGCCATTCGGCCCTTCGAGCCTGCACCGCCATTCAATATGATCACGGCTGATCATCCAACTCAGTATCCTGTACCTGCCTTCTCTCCATACCCCCTGATCCCCTTAGCCACAAGGGCCACATCTAACTCCCTCTTAAATATAGCCAATGAACTGGCCTCAACTACCCTCTGTGGCAGAGAGTTCCAGAGACCCACCACTCTCTGTGTGAAAAAAGTCCTTCTCATCTCGATCCTAAAGGATTCCTTTATCCTTAAGCTGTGACCCCTTACTGCACCTCTCCTGCACCTATTGTTTATTGAATGGCGGTGCTAGCTCAAAGGGCTGAATATCCCTCCTCCTCTCCCTTGCCCTATCTATATAGAAACATAGACAATAGGTGCAGGAGATGCGAGACGTCTCCTGTATCGTCACCTACCCAATGGTGTCATCGCGAGAGACCATCACGTTGACCATGGCAGGTAAGTCATAGACTCACTCAGCGCGGAAACTGGCCCTTCCTTCCGCCCAACTTTATATAGAAACATAGACAATAAGTGCAGGAGTAGAGGCCATTCGGCCCTTCGAGCCTGCACCGCCATTCAATATGATCACGGCTGATCATCCAACTCAGTATCCCGTACCTGCCTTCTCTCCATACCCTCTGATCCCTTTAGCCACAAGGACCACATCTAACTCCCTCTTAAATATAGCCAATGAACTGGCCTCAACTACCCTCTGTGGCAGAGAGTTCCACAGATTCACCACTCTGTGTGAAAAAAAAAAAGATTTTCTCATCTCGGTCCTAAAAGACTTCCCCCTTATCCTTGAACTGTGACCCCTTGTCCTGGACTTCCCCAACATCGGGAACAATCTTCCTGCCATCGGGAACAATCTAGCCTGTCCAACCCCTTAAGAATTTTCTACAAGATCCTCCCTCAATCTTCTAAATTCCAGCGAGTACAAGCCGAGTCTATCCAGTCTTTCTTCAGATGGAAGTCCTGACATCCCAGGAATCAGTCTGGTGAACCTTCTCTGCACTCCCTCTATGGCAAGAATGTCTTTCCTCTGTGGCAAAGAGTTCCAGAGACCCACCACTCTCTGTGTGAAAAAAGTCCTTCTCATCTCGGTCCTAAAGGATTTCCCCCTTATCCTTAAGCTGTGACCCCTTGTCCTGGACCTCCCCAACGTCGGGAACAATCTTCCTGCATCTAGCCTGTCCAACCCCTTAAGAATTTTGTACATTTCTATAAGATCTATAATACGTATTAACAATTTTATTCAGATATACATATTACATATTTCCAAAGTCATATGAATATTACAAAGCAATATATATAAGCCTCAAAAAAATGTTTTAATAGTGAAATGAAAAATAGAGTAAAGAAAAAATAGATGTTTAATTTTAAAAAGTGTGATTATAATTTTGATTATATGTGAGAAGAAAAAAATTTAAACAAATTTAAAAAAACAAGAAAATAAAAAAACCCATATTACTGATTTATTATTAAATTATTATAGTAATGTTACAAAATTTAGAGATTTTAAAAATCAAGTTTGCAGTTTATCCCATCAGATAAAGCATAAAAAGAAGTTTAATTTGACACCTAATTCACTTTCATATCTTCAGTATTAAGAAAGTTATGGCCATTTTCATACTCAGAAATTAGCATCTTGTTCCCCATTGTCTTTCAATTGACTTAACTCAAAAGCTGTGATCTGGAAAAGTTAAAAGCCCATAACTTTCTTAAAAATTAAGAGAACTCAATGAAATTTTCAGTTTTTATAGATTGAAGCATTCTGAAACAAATATGAAACAATCTTACTTGGATGACCTGAAATTAAAGCATATAATTAGTTAGTTATCTAATTGTAGCTAATTACAAAATTCAATGAGTAGATCTAAACATCTATCCATTTCTTAAGAAAAGATAAACTTTTTTTAAATTGCCCAAGAGTCAAAATAACATTCACACAATAATCCACAATATAACATAATTTTTAAATCTCATTTTCATGAATTTCTAGGCCAAATGGAAGGAATTTCGTGTTTAATGCCTGTAAATTAATGGCCATTTAAATCAACTAGCGAGTGGGTTTTAGTGGAATGCGGTGGATTGGAACGTTGCGGTTAGCGGTGAAGTCGGGAGGAAAAATACAGCCGGTTCATACATTTTTTGGACCCCATTTCGCAACATAAAAAGATGATTAAAGCCTCCCGAAAAACCAACTTTTAATATAAAAATAAACTATTTACCTTTTCTTCTCCCCTACGCAAAATCCTTCCGGTTGTCGGTTCTCACGGCTTTTGAAGGTGATTTTTAAATTACTCTAGTTAATAAATAATCTAGCGTAATTTAAAAATACCTTCATTCATGAAATGTCGGAGCGATTTTTCTTCCGCAACAAAATCGCCCGACATGGATCGATTTTCCCAGTCTGCGGAAAAACGGCACTTTAAGCCCGCCCCCCTCTGAAAGGCGCCAAAGTCACGCACACGGGGAGCGGCAGAACGGCAGCGCTGTTCAAGGTAAGTTTGCAACATACCTAATTATTATACTTAAAAAAATAAAACAACCCACAATACTGATTTATTATTAAATTATTATACTTTAAAAAATTTAAAAAACCCATATTACTGATTTATTATTAAATTATACTTTTAAAAAAACAAACATATTACTGATTATTAAATTATTATACTTTATAAAATTAAAACAAAGCATATTACTGATTTATTATTAAATTATTATACTTAAAAATAAAAAAAAGTATACATCTTAACAATGAATGGAACAATTTCTAATAATATATATAGAGAGACGAGTATACAAATCTCAGATTAAACCTTTTCACCTGATCTTATCACTGGGTACTTGTTGAGTTACAATGCTGAGCCCAGCTACCCCTTCATATAATCAGTGAATGGAGACCATATGTGTTCAAAAAGCTCGCGTTTATCCATTAGGATCAAACCTAATTCTCTCCAATTGCAGCGTCTCCAACATTTCCACTGTCAGCATTTTGATTGTAGGGGATAATGGTCCCTTCCAGAATTTAAAATCAAAATCAAATCAAATCAAATCCGTTTATTTGTCATTGCACATCAACTGTACAACGGAATTTCATGTGCATCCCCTTCAATGGTAAACACTAAAAGACACAGGATAAAAAGATTAAAAAGAACAAAACACAAACAAGCATTTACTCTCACGTTTACATTTACGACAAGATCAATGCATAAAATAAGTAATAGATAATAAACAATACACATTATATTGCACATTCTTTTTATTTGCACCCCGAATTGTGTAGTGTTGCCCGTAGTGTTATCTGTTTGAGTTAAGTTCCCTAATGGCACGTGGGTAGAAACTGTTAGTTAGTCTGCAAGTGCGGGCCTTCAAAGACCCGTATCGCCTCCCAGAGGGCAGCAGAGTGACACGGTGGTTGGCAGGGTGGGATGAGTCCTGTGTGATGTTTGCCGCCCCGGCGTAAACATCGGGCCTTGTAAATGTCGTCCAGGGCGGGTAGTTGAGCGTTTGTGATGCTCTGTGCTGTTTTAATAACCCTCTGTAGTGCCTTCCTTCCATCCAGCCACAGCGCAGCTAGCAAACCACACCAGGATGCCATAGGAGAGGCATTAATATTAATTTAATATTAATTTTAAGACTTTTGCCTGGTAGACTCACTGTGGTGGATGTTAAATTGTGTTAAGTGTGTGTTTTGTTATTTTATTCTATGTTGTGACTGCCAAGGTTCACAATTTTGTTCAGACTGAAAAGGCTACTTTTTATACTTACAACTCCTTGCCCGACATGCATGGTAAAATGGTCTCTCCCTCCCTTCCTCCCCCCCGGCAGCCCCCACTGGAGAGCCTGGCCACGGTGGAGGAGACTGTGGTGCGGGACAAGGCGGTGGACTCGCTGCGCCTCATCTCCAAGGAGCACAGCGCCGCCGACCTGGAGCGCCACTTTGTGCCGCTGGTCAAGCGCCTGTCCACCGGCGACTGGTTCACCTCCCGCACCTCCGCCTGCGGCCTCTTCAGCGTCTGCTATCCCCGCGTCTCCAGCACCGTCAAGGCCTACCTCCGGCAGTGAGTACCGCCACACGCCACACGGCAAACATGCGACAACGCTGTATGTCTCGACCCGAAATGTCGCCGATCTCCTTCGCTCCTTAGATGCTGCTGCACCCGCTGAGTTTGGCCAGCTTTTTGTGTAACCCACATCTTCTGTCTGTCTCTCCCTCTCTGTCCTTTCATTCCCCCCCCCCCCCCCTCTCCTTTCACTCTCTCCATTAATGTTTTATTATTACTAATGTTCAGTGTTTTCTGAGTCATTCGTAACTGTCACTGTATGTCATGTTGTTACTTGTGGGCGGAGCACCAAGGCAAATTCCTTGTATGTGAACACTCGGCCAATAAACTTACTTACTCTCCTCTCCTTCTCTCCTCCGACTCCCTTTTCCCTCTCTCCCCTCTCCCCCCTCTCTCCTCTCATCTCATCTCATCTCTCCTCTTATTTTTCTTCTTTCTCATTCTCGCTCGGTCTTTCCTTCTTTCTCTCCTTCTTTCTCTCCTTCTTTCTCTCCTTCTTTCTCTCCTTCTTTCTCTCCTTCTTTCCTTCTTTCTCTCCTTCTTTCTCTCCTTCTTTCTCTCCTTCTTTCTTTCCTTCTTTCTCTCCTTCTTTCTCTCCTTCTTTCTTTCCTTCTTTCTCTCCTTCTTTCTCTCCTTCTTTCCTTCTTTCTCTCCTTCTTTCTCTCCTTCTTTCTCTCCTTCTTTCTCTCCTTCTTTCTCTCCTTCTTTCTCTCCTTCTTTCTCTCCTTCTTTCTCTCCTTCTTTCTCTCCTTTCTCTCCTTCTTTCTCTCCTTCTTTCTCTCCTTCTTTCTCTCCTTCTTTCTCTCCTTCTTTCTCTCCTTCTTTCTCTCCTTCTTTCTTTCCTTCTTTCTCTCCTTCTTTCCTTCTTTCTCTCCTTCTTTCCTTCTTTCTCTCCTTCTTTCTCTCCTTCTTTCCTTCTTTCTCTCCTTCTTTCTCTCCTTCTTTCTCTCCTTCTTTCCTTCTTTCTCTCCTTCTTTCTCTCCTTCTTTCTCTCCTTCTTTCTCTCCTTCTTTCCTTCTTTCTCTCCTTCTTTCCTTCTTTCTCTCCTTCATTCCTTCTTTCTCTCCTTCTTTCCTTCTTTCTCTCCTTCTTTCCTTCTTTCTCTCCTTCTTTCTCTCCTTCTTTCTCTCCTTCTTTCTCTCCTTCTTTCTCTCCTTCTTTCTCTCCTTCTTTCCTTCTTTCTCTCCTTCTTTCCTTCTTTCTCTCCTTCTTTCCTTCTTTCTCTCCTTCTTTCCTTCTTTCTCTCCTTCTTTCCTTCTTTCTCTCCTTCTTTCTCTCCTTCTTTCTCTCCTTCTTTCTCTCCTTCTTTCTCTCCTTCTTTCTCTCCTTCTTTCTCTCCTTCTTTCTCTCCTTCTTTCTCTCCTTTCTCTCCTTCTTTCTCTCCTTCTTTCTCTCCTTCTTTCTCTCCTTCTTTCTCTCCTTCTTTCTCTCCTTCTTTCTCTCCTTCTTTCTCTCCTTCTTTCCTTCTTTCTCTCCTTCTTTCTCTCCTTCTTTCTCTCCTTCTTTCCTTCTTTCTCTCCTTCTTTCTCTCCTTCTTTCTCTCCTTCTTTCTCTCCTTCTTTCTCTCCTTCTTTCCTTCTTTCTCTCCTTCTTTCCTTCTTTCTCTCCTTCTTTCTCTCCTTCTTTCTTTCCTTCTTTCTCTCCTTCTTTCCTTCTTTCTCTCCTTCTTTCCTTCTTTCTCTCCTTCTTTCTTTCCTTCTTTCTCTCCTTCTTTCCTTCTTTCTCTCCTTCTTTCTCTCCTTCTTTCCTTCTTTCTCTCCTTCTTTCTCTCCTTCTTTCCTTCTTTCTCTCCTTCTTTCTCTCCTTCTTTCTCTCCTTCTTTCCTTCTTTCTCTCCTTCTTTCTCTCCTTCTTTCCTTCTTTCTCTCCTTCTTTCTCTCCTTCTTTCCTTCTTTCTCTCCTTCTTTCCTTCTTTCTCTCCTTCTTTCCTTCTTTCTCTCCTTCTTTCTCTCCTTCTTTCTCTCCTTCTTTCTCTCCTTCTTTCTCTCCTTCTTTCTCTCCTTCTTTCTCTCCTTCTTTCCTTCTTTCTCTCCTTCTTTCCTTCTTTCTCTCCTTCTTTCCTTCTTTCTCTCCTTCTTTCCTTCTTTCTCTCCTTCTTTCCTTCTTTCTCTCCTTCTTTCTTTCCTTCTTTCTCTCCTTCTTTCCTTCTTTCTCTCCTTCTTTCTCTCCTTCTTTCCTTCTTTCTCTCCTTCTTTCTCTCCTTCTTTCTCTCCTTCTTTCCTTCTTTCTCTCCTTCTTTCTCTCCTTCTTTCCTTCTTTCTCTCCTTCTTTCTCTCCTTCTTTCTCTCCTTCTTTCTCTCCTTCTTTCTCTCCTTCTTTCTCTCCTTCTTTCTCTCCTTCTTTCTCTCCTTCTTTCTCTCCTTTCTCTCCTTCTTTCTCTCCTTCTTTCTCTCCTTCTTTCCTTCTTTCTTTCCTTCTTTCTCTCCTTCTTTCTCTCCTTCTTTCCTTCTTTCTCTCCTTCTTTCTCTCCTTCTTTCCTTCTTTCTCTCCTTCTTTCTCTCCTTCTTTCTCTCCTTCTTTCTCTCCTTCTTTCTTTCCTTCTTTCTCTCCTTCTTTCTCTCCTTTCTCTCCTTCTTTCTCTCCTTCTTTCTCTCCTTCTTTCTCTCCTTCCTTCTCTCCTTCTTTCTCTCCTTCTTTCTCTCCTTTCTCTCCTTCTTTCCTTCTTTCTCTCCTTCTTTCTCTCCTTCTTTCCTTCTTTCTCTCCTTCTTTCCTTCTTTCTCTCCTTCTTTCTTTCCTTCTTTCTCTCCTTCTTTCCTTCTTTCTCTCCTTCTTTCCTTCTTTCTCTCCTTCTTTCTCTCCTTCTTTCCTTCTTTCTCTCCTTCTTTCCTTCTTTCTCTCCTTCTTTCCTTCTTTCTCTCCTTCTTTCTCTCCTTCTTTCTCTCCTTCTTTCCTTCTTTCTCTCCTTCTTTCCTTCTTTCTCTCCTTCTTTCCTTCTTTCTCTCCTTCTTTCCTTCTTTCTCTCCTTCTTTCTCTCCTTCTTTCTCTCCTTCTTTCTCTCCTTCTTTCTCTCCTTCTTTCCTTCTTTCTCTCCTTCTTTCCTTCTTTCTCTCCTTCTTTCTCTCCTTCTTTCTCTCCTTCTTTCCTTCTTTCTCTCCTTCTTTCTCTCCTTCTTTCTCTCCTTCTCTCCTTCTTTCTCTCCTTCTTTCTCTCCTTTCTCTCCTTCTTTCTCTCCTTCTTTCTCTCCTTCTTTCTCTCCTTCTTTCTCTCCTTCTTTCTCTCCTTCTTTCTCTCCTTCTTCTCTCCTTCTTTCTCTCCTTCTTTCTCTCCTTTCTCTCCTTCTTTCTCTCCTTCTTTCTCTCCTTCTTTCTCTCCTTCTTTCTCTCCTTCTTTCTCTCCTTCTTTCTTTCCTTCTTTCTCTCCTTCTTTCCTTCTTTCTCTCCTTCTTTCCTTCTTTCTCTCCTTCTTTCTCTCCTTCTTTCCTTCTTTCTCTCCTTCTTTCTCTCCTTCTTTCTCTCCTTCTTTCCTTCTTTCTCTCCTTCTTTCTCTCCTTCTTTCTCTCCTTCTTTCTCTCCTTCTTTCCTTCTTTCTCTCCTTCTTTCCTTCTTTCTCTCCTTCTTTCCTTCTTTCTCTCCTTCTTTCCTCTTTCTCTCCTTCTTTCCTTCTTTCTCTCCTTCTTTCTCTCCTTCTTTCTCTCCTTCTTTCTCTCCTTCTTTCTCTCCTTCTTTCTCTCCTTCTTTCCTTCTTTCTCTCCTTCTTTCCTTCTTTCTCTCCTTCTTTCCTTCTTTCTCTCCTTCTTTCCTTCTTTCTCTCCTTCTTTCCTTCTTTCTCTCCTTCTTTCTCTCCTTCTTTCTCTCCTTCTTTCTCTCCTTCTTTCTCTCCTTCTTTCTCTCCTTCTTTCTCTCCTTCTTTCTCTCCTTCTTTCTCTCCTTTCTCTCCTTCTTTCTCTCCTTCTTTCTCTCCTTCTTTCTCTCCTTCTTCTCTCCTTCTTTCTCTCCTTCTTTCTCTCCTTCTTTCTCTCCTTCTTTCTCTCCTTCTTTCCTTCTTTCTCTCCTTCTTTCTCTCCTTCTTTCTCTCTTCTTTCCTTCTTTCTCTCCTTCTTTCTCTCCTTCTTTCTCTCCTTCTTTCTCTCCTTCTTTCTCTCCTTCTTTCCTTCTTTCTCTCTTTCTCTCCTTCTTTCTCTCCTTCTTTCTTTCCTTCTTTCTCTCCTTCTTTCCTTCTTTCTCTCCTTCTTTCCTTCTTCTCTCTCTTCTTTCTTTCCTTCTTTCTCTCCTTCTTTCCTTCTTTCTCTCCTTCTTTCTCTCCTTCTTTCCTTCTTTCTCTCCTTCTTTCTCTCCTTCTTTCCTTCTTTCTCTCCTTCTTTCTCTCCTTCTTTCTCTCCTTCTTTCTTTCTTTCTCTCCTTCTTTCTCTCCTTCTTTCCTTCTTTCTCTCCTTCTTTCTCTCCTTCTTTCCTTCTTTCTCTCCTTCTTTCCTTCTTTCTCTCCTTCTTTCCTTCTTTCTCTCCTTCTTTCTCTCCTTCTTCTCTCCTTCTTTCTCTCCTTCTTTCTCTCCTTCTTTCTCTCCTTCTTTCTCTCCTTCTTTCCTTCTTTCTCTCCTTCTTTCCTTCTTTCTCTCTTCTTTCCTTCTTTCTCTCCTTCTTTCCTTCTTTCTCTCCTTCTTTCCTTCTTTCTCTCCTTCTTTCTTTCCTTCTTTCTCTCCTTCTTTCCTTCTTTCTCTCCTTCTTTCTCTCCTTCTTTCCTTCTTTCTCTCCTTCTTTCTCTCCTTCTTTCTCTCCTTCTTTCCTTCTTTCTCTCCTTCTTTCCTTCTTTCTCTCCTTCTTTCCTTCTTTCTCTCCTTCTTTCTCTCCTTCTTTCTCTCCTTCTTTCTCTCCTTCTTTCTCTCCTTCTTTCTCTCCTTCTTTCTCTCCTTCTTTCTCTCCTTCTTTCTCTCCTTTCTCTCCTTCTTTCTCTCCTTCTTTCTCTCCTTCTTTCCTTCTTTCTTTCCTTCTTTCTCTCCTTCTTTCTCTCCTTCTTTCCTTCTTTCTCTCCTTCTTTCTCTCCTTCTTTCTCTCCTTCTTTCCTTCTTTCTCTCCTTCTTTCTCTCCTTCTTTCTCTCCTTCTTTCTCTCCTTCTTTCTTTCCTTCTTTCTCTCCTTCTTTCTCTCCTTTCTCTCCTTCTTCTCTCCTTCTTTCTCTCCTTCTTTCTCTCCTTCTTTCTCTCCTTCTTTCTCTCCTTCTTTCTCTCCTTTCTCTCCTTCTTTCCTTCTTTCTCTCCTTCTTTCTCTCCTTCTTTCCTTCTTTCTCTCCTTCTTTCCTTCTTTCTCTCCTTCTTTCTTTCCTTCTTTCTCTCCTTCTTTCCTTCTTTCTCCTCTTTCCTTCTTTCTCTCCTTCTTTCTCCTTCTTTCCTTCTTTCTCTCCTTCTTTCCTTCTTTCTCTCCTTCTTTCCTTCTTTCTCTCCTTCTTTCTCTCCTTCTTTCTCTCCTTCTTTCCTTCTTTCTCTCCTTCTTTCCTTCTTTCTCTCCTTCTTTCCTTCTTTCTCTCCTTCTTTCCTTCTTTCTCTCCTTCTTTCTCTCCTTCTTTCTCTCCTTCTTTCCTTCTTTCTCTCCTTCTTTCCTTCTTTCTCTCCTTCTTTCCTTCTTTCTCTCCTTCTTTCTCTCCTTCTTTCTCTCCTTCTTTCTCTCCTTCTTTCCTTCTTTCTCTCCTTCTTTCCTTCTTTCTCTCCTTCTTTCCTTCTTTCTCTCCTTCTTTCCTTCTTTCTCTCCTTCTTTCTCTCCTTCTTTCTCTCCTTCTTTCTCTCCTTCTTTCCTTCTTTCTCTCCTTCTCTCCTTCTTTCTCTCCTTCTTTCCTTCTTTCTCTCCTTCTTTCCTTCTTTCTCTCCTTCTCTCCTTCTTTCTCTCCTTCTTTCCTTCTTTCTCTCCTTCTTTCTTTCCTTCTTTCTCTCCTTCTTTCTTTCCTTCTTTCTCTCCTTCTTTCCTTCTTTCTCTCCTTCTTTCCTTCTTTCTCTCCTTCTTTCTCTCCTTCTTTCTTTCCTTCTTTCTCTCCTTCTTTCTCTCCTTCTTCTCTCCTTCTTTCTCTCCTTCTTTCTCTCCTTCTTTCTCTCCTTCTTTCTCTCCTTCTTTCTCTCCTTCTTTCTCTCCTTCTTTCTCTCCTTCTTTCTCTCTTCTTTCTCTCCTTCTTTCTCTCCTTCTTTCTCTCCTTCTCTCCTTCTTTCTCTCCTTCTTTCTCTCCTTCTTTCTCTCCTTCTTTCTTTCCTTCTTTCTCTCCTTCTTTCTCTCCTTCTTTCCTTCTTTCTCTCCTTCTTTCTCTCCTTCTTTCTCTCCTTCTTTCTCTCCTTCTTTCTCTCCTTCTTTCTTTCCTTCTTTCTCTCCTTCTTTCTCTCCTTCTTTCTCTCCTTCTTTCTCTCCTTCTTTCTCTCCTTCTTTCTCTCCTTCTTTCTCTC
>CAUPSL010001198.1:0-21102 GCA_963514005.1 Raja brachyura | reverse complement strand
TGTGACCCCTTGTCCTGGACCTCCCCAACATCGGGAACAATCTTCCTGCATCTAGCCTGTCCAACCCCTTAGGAATTTTGTAAGTTTCTGTAAGATCCCCCCTCAATCTCCTAAATTCTACAGAGTATAAACCGAGTCTATCCAGTCTTTCTTTGTTCATAAGACATCCCAGGAATCAGTCGGGTGAACCTTCTCTGCACTCCCTCTATGGCAAGAATGTCCTTCCTCAGATTTGGAGATCAGAACTATACGCTTGCCGATCGTATCTAAATGGAGGCCGATTAGGAAAAGGGGAGATGCAGCACGACCTGGGTGTCATGGTACACCAGTCATTGAAAGTAGGCATGCAGGTACAGCAGGCAGTGAAGAAAGCCAATGGTATGTTAGCTTTCATAGCAAAAGAATTTGAGTATAGGAGCAGGGAGGTTCTACTTCAGTTGTATAGGGTCTTGGTGAGACCACACCTGGAGTATTGCGTACAGTTCTGGTCTCCAAATCTGAGGAAGGACATTATTGCCATAGAGGGAGTGCAGAGAAGGTTCACCAGACTGATTCCTGGGATGTCAGGACTGTCTTATGAACAAAGACTGGATAGACTCGGTTTATACTCTCTAGAATTTAGGAGATTGAGAGGGGATCTTATAGAAACGTACAAAATTCTTAAGGGGTTGGACAGGCTAGATGCAGGAAGATTGTTCCGGATGTTGGGGAGGTCCAGGACAAGGGGTCACAGCTTAAGGATAAGGGGGAAATCCTTTAGGACCGAGATGAGAAGGATTTTTTTCACACAGAGAGTGGTGGGTCTCTGGAACTCTCTGCCACAGAGGGTAGTTGAGGCCAGTTCATTGGCTATATTTAAGAAGGAGTTAGATGTGGCCCTTGTGGCTAAAGGGATCGGGGGTATGGAGAGAAGGCAGGTACGGGATACTGAGTTCGATGATCAGCCATGATCATATTGAATGGCGGTGCAGGCTCGAAGGGCCGAATGGCCTGCTCCTTGTAAGTTTCTATAAGATCCCCCCTCAATCTTCTAAATTCCAGCGAGTACAAGCCGAGTCTATCCAATCTTTCCTCATATGAAAGTCCTGACATCCCAGGCATCCGTTGCTCCAGATGCCAGCTGATCTACATCGGTGAGACCAAGCGGAGGCTGGGCGATCGTTTCGCCGAACACCTCCGCTCGGTCCGCAATAACCAACCCGACCTCCCGGTGGCTCAGCACTTCAACTCCCCCTCCCATTCCGTATCCGTACCCGACCTCTCGGTCCTGGGCCTCCTCCACGCGCAGAGTGAGCAACACCGCAAGTTGGAGGAACAGCACCTCGTATTCCGCTTGGGGAGTCTGCATCCTCTGGGCTTAAACATTGAATTCTTTCAATTCCGTTAACCCTGGCTGCCTCCTCCCCTTCCCGCCTCTCCCTCAGCCCTCGGCGTCAGACTCGATAATAATCAGCACGGGAGAAACTCAAGGCTGCCTGCTATACTCACTGTATACTCATGACTGCGTAGTCGGGCCCTGGCATTCCCTCTATCTCTATCTCTCCCCCACCCAAGTCTCATTTCCACACTACAAACAGCTTACAACGGCCTGTTTCCTTCATCATCGATACTTTTTTGCATATCTTTCATTCATTGTTCCTTATCTCTCCACATCACCGTCTGCATCCTCTGGGCTTGAACATTGAATTTTCTCAATTCTGTTAACCCCAGGCTGCCCGCTTGACGTTTAAGTTTCAGTTCGTATCGTTCAGTTTAGTTCTGAGATGCAAGCAGGGGAACTTTAGCTCAGTGTTTGAGTCTGCAAAGACCAGCGATCGCCTGTCCACAAGCTAGTTTGTTTTCGAGACAAAACGGCACGGAAACAAGGGCCCTCGTTTTGCAGTAACCCAGCGGGTCGGGCAGGCAGCATCTCTGTGGAGAAATTCTTCAAGGAGGTTCTTGATCTCTCCACATCACCATCTTGTCAATCCTTCCCTTCCCTCCCGCTCCACCCCTTCCCCGGGCACTTTCCCTTGCAACCGCAAGAGATGCTACACTTGTCCCTTCACCTCCCCCCCCCCCCCCCCCCCTCCACTCCTTTCAGGGACCCGAGCAGTCCTTCCAGGTCCGACAGAGGTTCAAGTGCACCTCCTCCAGGGTCTGAAGAAGGGTCTCGACCCGAAACGTCGCCTATCTCCTTCACCCCTTAGATGCTGCTGCACCCGCTGAGTTTCTCCAGCTTTTTGTGTAACCCTCCTCCAACCTCATCTACTGCTTAGAAACACAGAACATAGAAACATAGAAAAATAGGAGTAGAGGCCATTCGGCCCTTCGAGGCAGCACCGCCATTCAATGTGATCACGGCTGATCATCCAACTCAGTATCCCGTACCTGCCTTCTCTCCATACCCCCTGATCCCTTTAGCCACAAGGGCCACATCTAACTCCCTCAACTCCCTCCACATCAACTGAAGAATGTTAGCTTTCATACCAAAAGGATTTGAGTACAGGAGCAGGGAGGTTCTACTGCAGTTGTACAGGGTCTTGGTGAGGCCACACCTGGAGTATTGCGTACAGTTCTGGTCTCCAAATCTGAGGAAGGACATTCTTGCCATAGAGGGAGTGCAGAGAAGGTTCACCAGACTGATTCCTGGGATGTCAGGACTGTCTTATGAACAAAGACTGCATAGACTCGGTTTATACTCTCTCGAATTTAGGAGATTGAGAGGGGATCTTATAGAAACTTACAAAATTCTTAAGGGGTTGGACAGGCTAGATGCAGGAAGATTGTTCCCGATGTTGGGGAGGTCCAGGACAAGGGGTCACAGCTTAAGGATAAGGGGGAAATCCTTTAGGACTGAGATGAGAAGGACTTTTTTCTCACAGAGAGTGGTGGGTCTCTGGAACTCTCTGCCACAGAGGGTAGTTGAGGCCAGTTCATTGGCTATATTTAAGAGGGAGTTAGATGTGGCCCTTGTGGCTAAAGGGATCAGAGGGTATGAAGAGAAGGCAGGTACGGGATACTGAGTTGGATGATCAGCCGTGATCATATTGAATGGCAGTGCAGGCTCGAAGGGCTGAATGGCCTCTACTCCTGCTCCTAAGTTCTATGTTTCTATGATTTGGACTGCCTAGAAAAAATCGGCATTTCAAACCCGCCCCCTCCCCTCTGAAAGGCGCCAAAGTCGCGCACACGGGGAGCGGCAGAACTGCAGCGCTGCTCAAGGTAGGCATTGTCACATACGTACTCGTTCTGCAGTAAGTCAGCGGGTCGGGCAGGCAGCATCTCTGTGGAGAACGTGGAAAGGTACAAAGTGCTGGAGTAACTCAGGCAGCATCTCCGTGGAGAAATACTTCAAGGAGATTCTTTATCTCTCCACATCACCGTCTATATCTCTCGTTTCCCTGATCCCTGACCAGTCTGAAGAAGGGTCTCGACCCGAAACGTCGCCTATCTCCTTCGCTCCTTAGATACTGCTGCACCCATATAACCATAAAACAACCCAACCCTCCCCAACCAAACCCAACCCAACCCAACCCAACCCAACCCAACCCAACCCAACCCTCCCCAACCCTCCCCAACCCAACCCAACCCTCCCCAACCCAACCCAACCCAACCCAACCCAACCCTCCCCAACCCAACTCTCCCCAACCAAACCCAACCCAACCCAACCCAACCCTCCCCAACCAAACCCAACCCAACCCAACCCAACCCTCCCCAACCCAACCCAACTCTCCCCAACCCAACCCAAGCCAACCCAACCCAACCCTCCCCAACCCAACCCTCCCCAACTCAACCCAACACAAGCCAACCCAACCCAACCCAACCCTCCCCAACCCAACCCTCCCAAACCCAACCCAACCCTCCCAAACCCAACCCAACCCTCCCCAACCCAACCCTCCCCAACCCAACCCAACCCTCCCCAACCCAACCCAACACTCCCCATTCGTCCCCAACTCAACCCGACCCTCCCCAACCCAACCCAGCCCAACCCAACCCAACCCTCCCCAACCCAACCCAACCCAACCCTCCCCAACCCTCCCCAACCCAACACAACCCAACCCTCCCAACCCTCCCCAACCCAACCCAACCCAACCCTCCCCAACCCAACCCAACCTTCCCCAACCCAACCCAACCCAACTCTCCCCAACCCAACTCTCCCCAACCCAACCCAACCCTCCCCAACCCACCCCAACCTTCCCCAACCCAACCCAACCCTCCCCAACCCAACCAAACCCAACCCAACCCTCCCCAACCCAACCCAACCTTCCCCAACCCAACCCAACCCTCCCCAACCCAACCAAACCCAACCCTCCCAAACCCGACCCAACCCTCCCAAACCCAACCCAACCCTCCCCAACCCAACCCTCCCCAACCCAACCCAACCCTCCCCAACCCAACCCAACCCAACCCAACCCAACCCAACCCTCCCCAACCCAACCCAACCCTCCCCAACCCTCCCCAACCCAACTCTCCCCAACCCAACCCAAGCCAACCCAACCCAACCCTCCCCAACCCAACCCTCCCCAACTCAACCCAACACAAGCCAACCCAACCCAACCCAACCCTCCCAAACCCAACCCAACCCTCCCCAACCCAACCCTCCCCAACCCAACCCTCCCCAACCCAACCCAACCCTCCCCAACCCAACCCAACACTCCCCATTCGTCCCCAACTCAACCCAACCATCCCCAACCCAACCCAGCCCTACCCAACCCAACCCTCCCCAACCCAACCCAACCCAACCCTCCCCAACCCAACACAACCCAACCCTCCCAACCCTCACCAACCCAACCCAACCCAACCCAACCCAACCCAACCCAACCCTCCCCAACCCAACCCAACCTTCCCCAACCCAACCCTCCCCAACCCAACCCAACCCTCCCCAACCCAACCCAACCCAACCTTCCCCAACCCAACCCAACCCTCCCCAACCCAACCCAACCCAACCCAACCCTCCCCAACCCAACCCAACCTTCCCCAACCCAACCCAACCTTCCCCAACCCAACCCAACCCTCCCCAACCCAACCAAACCCAACCCAACCCTCCCCAACCCAACCCAACCTTCCCCAACCGTCCCCAACTCAACCCAACCCAACCCAACCCAACCCAACCCAACCCTCCCCAACCCAACCCAACCCTCCCCAACCCAACCCAACCTTCCCCAACCGTCCCCAACTCAACCCAACCCAACCCAACCCAACCCAACCCAACCCTCCCCAACCCAACCCAACCCTCCCCAACCCAACCCAACCTTCCCCAACCCAACCCAACCCTCCCCAACCCAACCCAACCCTCCCCAACCCAGCCCAACCCAACCCAACCCTCCCCAACCCAACCCTTCCCAACCCAACCCAACACTCCCCAACTGTCCCCAACTCAATCCAACCCAACCCAACCCAACCCAACCCTCCCCAACCCAACCCAATTCTGGAGTATGGTGTACAATTTTGGTCGCCTAATTATAGGAAGGATGTCAACAAAATAGAGAGAGTACAGAGGAGATTTACTAGAATGTTGCCTGGGTTCCAGCAACTAAGTTACAGAGAAAGGTTGAACAAGCTAGGTCTTTATTCTTTGGAGCGCAGAAGGTTAAGGGGGGACTTGATTGAGGTCTTTAAAATGATGAAAGGGATAGACAGAGTTGACGTGGATAAGCTTTTCCCATTGAGGGTGGGGAAGATTCAAACAAGAGGGCATGACATGAGAATTAAGGGACAGAAGTTTAGGGGTAACATGAGGGGGAACTTCTTTACTCAGAGAGTGGTGGCTGTGTGGAATGAGCTTCCAGCAGAAGTGGTGGAGGCAGGATCGATTTTAACATTTGAAAGTAAAGTGGATAGGTATGTGGACGGGAAGGGAATGGAAGGGTATGGTCTGAGTGCAGGTAGATGGGACAAGGGGAAAATAAATGATCGGCACGGACTGGAAGGGCAGAGAGGGCCTGTTTCCGTGCTGTAATTGTTATATGGTTGTTATGTGGTTACCCAACCAAACCCAACCCAACCCAACCCAACCCTCCCCAACCCAACCCAACTCTCCCCAACCCAACCCAAGCCAAGCCAACCCAACCCTCCCCAACCCAACCCTCCCCAACTCAACCCAACACAAGCCAACCCAACCCAACCCAACCCTCCCCAACCCAACCCTCCCAAACCCAACCCAACCCTCCCAAACCCAACCCAACCCTCCCCAACCCAACCCTCCCCAACCCAACCCAACCCTCCCCAACCCAACCCAACACTCCCCATTCGTCCCCAACTCAACCCGACCCTCCCTAACCCAACCCAGCCCAACCCAACCCAACCCTCCCCAACCCAACCCAACCCAACCCTCCCCAACCCTCCCCAACCCAACACAACCCAACCCTCCCAACCCTCCCCAACCCTCCCCAACCCTCCCCAACCCAACACAACCCAACCCTCCCAACCCTCCCCAACCCTCCCCAACCCAACCCAACCCAACCCTCCCCAACCCAACCCAACCTTCCCCAACCCAACCCAACCCAACTCTCCCCAACCCAACCCAACCCAACCCTCCCCAACCCAACCCAACCTTCCCCAACCCAACCCAACCCTCCCCAACCCAACCAAACCCAACCCTCCCAAACCCAACCCAACCCTCCCAAACCCAACCCAACCCTCCCAAACCCAACCCAACCCTCCCCAACCCAACCCTCCCCAACCCAACCCAACCCTCCCCAACCCAACCCAACCCAACCCAACCCAACCCTCCCCAACCCAACCCAACCCTCCCCAACCCTCCCCAACCCAACCCTCCCCAACCCTCCCCAACCCAACTCTCCCCAACCCAACCCAAGCCAACCCAACCCAACCCTCCCCAACCCAACCCTCCCCAACTCAACCCAACACAAGCCAACCCAACCCAACCCAACCCTCCCAAACCCAACCCAACCCTCCCCAACCCAACCCTCCCCAACCCAACCCAACCCTCCCCAACCCAACCCAACACTCCCCATTCGTCCCCAACTCAACCCAACCATCCCCAACCCAACCCAACCCAGCCCAACCCAACCCAACCCTCCCCAACCCAACCCAACCCAACCCTCCCCAACCCTCCCCAACCCAACACAACCCAACCCTCCCAACCCTCCCCAACCCAACCCAACCCAACCCAACCCAACCCTCCCCAACCCAACCCAACCTTCCCCAACCCAACCCTCCCCAACCCAACCCAACCCTCCCCAACCCAACCCAACCCAACCTTCCCCAACCCAACCCAACCCTCCCCAACCCAACCCAACCCAACCTTCCCCAACCCAACCCAACCCTCCCCAACCCAACCCAACCCAGCCCAACCCTCCCCAACCCAACCCAACCTTCCCCAACCCAACCCAACCTTCCCCAACCCAACCCAACCCTCCCCAACCCAACCAAACCCAACCCAACCCTCCCCAACCCAACCCAACCTTCCCCAACCGTCCCCAACTCAACCCAACCCAACCCAACCCTCCCCAACCCAACCCAACCCTCCCCAACCCAACCCAACCTTCCCCAACCCAACCCAACCCTCCCCAACCCAACCCAACCCTCCCCAACCCAACCCAACCCTCCCCAACCTAACCCTTCCCAACCCAACCCAACACTCCCCAACTGTCCCCAACTCAACCCAACCCAACCCAACCCAACCCAACCCTCCCCAACCCAACCCAACCCTCCCAAACCCAACCCAACCCAACCCAACCCAACCCTCCCCAACCCAACCCAACCCAACCCTCCCCAACGCAACCCAACCCAACCCAACTCAACCCTCCCCAACCCTCCCAAACTCAACCCTCCCCAACCCAACCCAACCCAACCCAACCCAACCCTCCCCAACCCAACCCAACGCAACCCCTCATGTTCCCCCTCATGTTACCCCTAAACTTCTGTCCCTTAATTCTAAAGTCATGTCCTCTTGTTTGAATCTTCCCTATTCTCAAAGGGAAAAGCTTATCCACGTCAACTCTGTCTATCCCTCTCATCATTTTAAAGACCTCAATCAAGTCGCCCCTTAACCTTCTGCGCTCCAAAGAAGAAAGACCTAACTTAGAAACATAGACACATAGAAATTAGGTGCAGGAGTAGAGGCCATTCGGCCCTTCGAGCCTGCACCGCCATTCAATATGATCATGGCTGATCATCCAACTCAGTATCCCATACCTGCCTTCTCTCCATAGCCTCTGATCCCCTTAGCCACAAGGGCCACATCTAACTCCCTCTTAAATATAGCCAATCAACTGGCCTCAACTACCCTCTGTGGCAGAGAGTTCCAGAGACCCACCACTCTCTGTGTGAAAAAAGTCCTTCTCATCTCGGTCCTAAAGGATTTCCCCCTTATCCTTAAGCTGTGACCCCTTGTCCTGGACCTCCCCAACATCGGGAACAATCTTCCTGCATCTAGCCTGTCCAACCCCTTAACTTATTCAACCTATCTCTGTAACTTAGCTGTTGAAACCCAGGCAACATTCTAGTAAATCTCCTCTGTACCCTCTCTATTTTGTTGACATCCTTCCTATAATTGGGCGACCAAAATTGTACACCATACTCCAGAATTGGTCTCACCAATGCCTTGTACAATTTTAACATTACATCCCAGCTTCTATACTCAATGCTCTGATTTATAAAGGCTAGCATACCAAAAGCTTTCTTTACCACCCTATCTATATGAGATTCCACCTTCAAGGAACTATGCACGGTTATTCCCAGATCCCTCTGTTCAACTGTATTCTTCAATTCCCTACCGTTTACCATGTACATCCTATTTTGATTTGTCCTGCCAAGGTGTAGCACCTCACATTTATCAGCATTAAACTCCATCTGCCATCTTTCAGCCCATTTTTCCAACTGGCCTAAATCACTCTGTAGACTTTGGAAATCCTCTTCATTATCCACAACACCCCCTACCTTGGTATCATCTGCATACTTACTAATCCAATTTACCACCCCTTCATCCAGATCATTGATGTACATGACAAACAACAAAGGACCCAACACAGATCCCTGAGGCACCCCACTAGTCACCTGCCTCCAACCCGACAAACAGCCATCCACCATTACTCTCTAGCTTCTCCCATTCAGCCACTGTTGAATCCATCTTGCTATTCCTGCATTTATACCCAACAGTTGAACCTTCTTAACGAACCTTCCATGAGGAACCTTGTCAAAGGCCTTACTGAAGTCCATATAGACAACATCCACTGCTTTACCCTCGTCAATTTCCCTAGTAACCTCTTCAAAAAATTCAAGAAGGTTTGTCAAACATGACCTTCCAGGCACAAATCCATGTTGACTGTTCTTGATCAGACCCTGTTTATCCAGATGCTTATATATATTATCTCGAAGTATCCTTTCCATTAATTTGCCCACCACTGACGTCAAACTAACAGGTCTATAATTGCTAGGTTTACTCTTTGAACCCTTTTTAAACAATGGAACAACATGCGCAGTACGCCAATCCTCCGGCACTATTCCCGTTTCTAATGACATCTGAAATATTTCTGTCATAGCCCCGGCTATTTCTACACTAACTTCCCTCAATGTCCTAGGGAATATCCTGTCAGGACCTGGAGACTTATCCACTTTTATACCCGCTGAGTTTCTCCAGCTTTTTGTGGGACTCAAGATAGTTGCACGCTGCAGTTGCACAAGACGTCGGTGAGGCAGCATCTGGAGTATTGCGTTCAGTTCTGGGGCACCGCGTTCCATCGTCGAGCTGGAAAGGAGAAGATTCACGAGGGTGTTGCCGGGACTCGAGGGGGCCTGAGCTACGGGGGAGAGTTTGGGGCACTGGCTGGGACTCTATTCCCTGGAGGATCTTATAGAGGCGTACAAAATCACCAGGGGAATAGATCGGGGTAGACAGACGCACAGAGTCTCTTGTGTTAAAGAAGGGACTGCAGATGCTGGAGAATCGAGGGTTACACAAAAGGCTGGAGAAACTCAGCGGGTGCAGCAGCATCTAAGGAGCGAAGGAGATGGGCGACGTTTCGGGTCGAGACCCTTCTTCAGACTGGTCAGGGATCAGGGAAACGAGAGATATAGACGGTGATGTGGAGAGATAAAGAACAATGAATGAAAGATATGCACAAAAGTATCGATGATAAAGGAAACAGGCCATTGTAAGCTGTTTGTAGTGTGGAAATGAGACTTGGGTGGGGGAGAGATAGAGAGAGAGGGAATGCCAGGGCCCGACTACGCAATCATGAGTATAGAGTGAGTATAGCAGGCAGCCTTGAGGTGCTCCCGTGCTGATTGTTATCGAGTCTGACACCGAGGGCTGAGGGAGAGGTGGGAAGGGGAGGAGGCAGCCAGGGTTAACAGAATTGAGAAAATTCAATGTTTAAGCCCAGAGGATGCAGACTCCCCAAGCGGAATATGAGGTGCTGTTCCTCCAACTTGCGGTGTTGCTCACTCTGGCCGTGGAGGAGGCCCAGGACCGAGAGGTCCGATATGGAATGGGAGGGGGAGTTGAAGTGCTGAGCCACCGGGAGGTCGGGTTGGTTATTGCGGACCGAGCGGAGGTGTTCGGCGAAACGATCGCCCAGCCTCCGCTTGGTCTCACCGATGTAGATCAGCTGGCATCTGGAGCAACGGATGCAGTAGATGAGGTTGGAGGAGGTGCAGGTGAACCTCTGTCGGACTTGGAAGGACTGCTTGGGTCCCTGAATGGAGTGGAGGGGGCGGGGAGGTGAAGGGACAAGTGGAACATCTCTTGCGGTTGCAAGGGAAAGTGCCCGGGGAAGGGGTGGAGCGGGAGGGAAGGGAAGAATTGACGAGGGAGTTACGGAGGGAGCGGTCTTTGCGGAAGGCAGACAGGGGGAGATGGGAAGATGTGGCGAGTGGTGGGGTCACGTTGGAGGTGGCGAAACTGGCGGAGGACTATCTGTGGTGGCACAGAGTCTCTTGCCCAGAGTAGGGGAATCGAGGACCAGAGGACACGGGTTCAAGGTGAAGGGGGAAAGATTGAATAGGAATCTGAGGGGCAACTTTTCCACACAGAGAGCGGTGGGTGTATGGGACGAGCTGCCGGAGGAGGTAGTTGAGGCTGGGACTGTCCCAACATTTAAGAAATAGTTGTACAGGTACATGGATAGGACAAGTTTGGAGGGATATGGGCCAAACGCGGGCAGGTGGGACTAGTGTAGATGGGGCATGTTGGTCGGGATAGGACTAGTGTAGGTGGGGCATGTTGGTCGGGGTGGGACTAGTGTAGATGGGGCATGTTGGTCGGGGTGGGACTAGTGTAGACGGGGCATGTTGGTCGGGGTGGGACTAGTGTAGATGGGGCATGTTGGTCGGGGTGTGACTAGTGTAGACGGGGCATGTTGGTCGGGGTGGGACTAGTGTAGATGGGGCATGTTGTTCGGGGTGGGACTAGTGTAGGTGGGGCATGTTGGTCAGGGTGGGACTAGTGTAGACGGGGCATGTTGGTCAGGGTGGGACTAGTGTAGATGGGGCATGTTGGTCGGGGTGGGACTAGTGTAGATGGGGGCATGTTGGTCTGTGGGGTGGGACTAGTGTAGATGGGGCATGTTGGTCGGGGTGGGACTAGTGTAGATGGGGCATGTTGGTCTATGGGGTGGGACTAGTGTAGATGGGGCATGTTGGTCGGGGTGGGACTAGTGTAGATGGGGCATGTTGGTCGGGGTGGGACTAGTGTAGATGGGGCATGTTGGTCGGGGTGGGACTAGTGTAGATGGGGCATGTTGGTCGGGGTGGGACTAGTGTAGATGGGGCATGTTGGTCGGGGTGGGACTAGTGTAGATGGGGCATGTTGGTCGGGGTGGGACTAGTGTGGCACAGAGTCTCTTGCCCAGAGTAGGGGAATCGAGGACCAGAGGACACGGGTTCAAGGTGAAGGGGGAAAGATTGAACAGGAATCTGAGGGGAACTTTTTCCACACAGAGGGTGGTGGGTGTATGGAACGAGCTGCCGGAGGAGGTAGTTGAGGCTGGGACTGTCCCGACGTTTAAGAAACTTAGCAGGTTGCAAAAAACTATTGTTATGTTGGTAGCGGTTTGCGAACCGGCCGAGTCAGCTTTCAAAATGAGTTTGTGCATTCTCTGTTTCTCTTTCATATCTTCACTGTACAGCCACCCACATTGTATATATACAATGTACACTAGCCCATCTACACTAGTCCCACCCCACAGACCAACATGCCCCATCTACACTAGTCCCACCCCACAGACCAACATGCCCCATCTACACTAGTCCCACCCCGACCAACGTGCCCCATCTACACTAGTCCCACCCCACAGACCAACATGCCCCATCTACACTAGTCCCACCCCGACCAACATGCCCCATCTACACTAGTCCCACCCCGACCAACATGCCCCATCTACACTAGTCCCACCCCGACCAACATGCCCCGTCTACACTAGTCCCACCCCGACCAACATGCCCCGTCTACACTAGTCCCACCCCGACCAACATGCCCCATCTACACTAGTCCCACCCCGACCAACATGCCCCATCTACACTAGTCCCACCCCGACCAACATGCCCCATCTACACTAGTCCCACCCCGACCAACATGCCCCATCTACACTAGTCCCACCCCGACCAACATGCCCCATCTACACTAGTCCCACCCCACAGACCAACATGCCCCATCTACACTAGTCCCACCCCACAGACCAACATGCCCCATCTACACTAGTCCCACCCCGACCAACATGCCCCATCTACACTGGTCCCACCCCGACCAACATGCCCCATCTACACTAGTCCCACCCCAACCAACGTGCCCCGTCTACACTAGTCCCACCCCGACCAACATGCCCCATCTACACCAGTCCCACCCCGACCAACATGCCCCATCTACACTAGTCCCACCTCGACCAACATGCCCCATCTACACTAGTCCCACCTGCCCGCGTTTGGCCCATATCCCTCCAAACCCGTCCTATCCATGTACCTGTCCAAGTGTTTCTTAAACGTTGGGACAGTCCCAGCCTCAACTACCTCCTCCGGCAGCTCGTTCCATACACCCACCACACTCGAAAAGTGTGGAAAAGCTGCCCCTCAGATTCCTATTCAATCTTTCCCCCTTCACCTTGAACCCGTGTCCTCTGGTCCTCGATTCCCCTACTCTGGGCAAGAGACTCTGTGCAACTACCCAAACTATTAGAAACATAGAAAATAGGTGCAGGAGGAGGCCATTCGGCCCATCCAGCCAGCACCGCCATTCATTGTGATCATGGCTGATCGTCCCCAATCAATAACCCGTGCCTGCCTTCTCCCCATATCCCTTGACTCCACCAGCCCCTAGAGCTCTATCTAACTCTCTCTTAAATCCATCCAGTGACTTGGCCTCCACTGCCCTCTGTGGCAGGGAATTCCACAGATTCACAACTCTCTGGGTGGAAAAGTTTCTCCTCATCTCAGTCTTAAATGGCCTCCCCTTTATTCTAAGACTGTGGCCCCTGGTTCTGGACTCGCCCAACATTGGGAACATTTTTCCTGCATCTAGCTTGTCCAGTCCTTTTATAATTTTATATGTTTCTATAAGATCCCCCCCCTCAACATCTCTCTCTCCCCTTCTCTCTCTCTCCCCTTCTCTCTCTCCCCTTCTCTCTCTCCCCTTCTCTCTCTCTCCCCTTCTCTCTCTCCCCCTTCTCTCTCTCCCCTTCTCTCTCTCCCCCCTTCTCTCTCTCCCTTCTCTCTCTCCCCTTCTCTCTCTCCCCCCTTCTCTCTCTCCCCTTCTCTCTCTCCCCCCTTCTCTCTCTCCCCTTCTCTCTCTCCCCCTTCTCTCTCTCCCCTTCTCTCTCTCTCCCCTTCTCTCTCTCTCTCCCCTTCTCTCTCTCTCCCCTTCTCTCTCTCCCCTTCTCTCTCTCTCCCCTTCTCTCTCTCTCCCCTTCTCTCTCTCCCCTTCTCTCTCTCCCCTTCCCTCTCTCCCCTTCTCTCTCTCCCCTTCTCTCTCTCCCCTTCTCTCTCTCCCCTTCTCTCTCTCTCCCCTTCTCTCTCTCCCCTTCTCTCTCTCTCCCCTTCTCTCTCTCCCCTTCTCTCTCTCTCCCCTTCTCTCTCTCCCCTTCTCTCTCTCTCCCCTTCTCTCTCTCCCCTTCTCTCTCTCCCCTTCTCTCTCTCCCCTTCTCTCTCTCTCCCCTTCTCTCTCTCTCCCCTTCTCTCTCTCTCCCCTTCTCTCTCTCCCCTTCTCTCTCTCCCCTTCTCTCTCTCCCCTTCTCTCTCTCCCCTTCTCTCTCTCCCCCTCTCTCCAATCTCTGGAGTATTGTGTGCAGTTCTGGTCTCCAAATCTGAGGAAGGACATTCTTGCCATAGAGGGAGTACAGAGAAGGTTCACCAGACTGATTCCTGGGATGTCAGGACTGTCTTATGAACAAAGACTGCATAGACTCGGTTTATACTCTCTAGAATTTAGGAGATTGAGGGGGGACCTTATAGAAACTTACAAGCTCCTGTACTCAACTCCTCTTGTTATGAACTCCTGCCTCTAACGTGTCCAAACCCTTAATAATCTTATATGTTTCAATAAGATCCCCTCTCATCCTTCTAAACTCCAGAACGTACAAGCCCTTTCCTACTCACACACTCTCTCTCACAGACACACACACACACTACACATACACACACACACACACACATACAGACTCACACACACTCACACACACACACATACTTAACCATATAACCATATAACAATTACAGCACAGAAACAGGCCCTCTCTGCCCTTCTAGTCCGTGCCGACCATTTATTTTCCCCTAGTCCCATCTACCTGCACTCAGACCATACCCCTCCATTCCCTTCCCGTCCATATACCTATCCACTTTACTTTTAAATGTTAAAATCGATCCTGCCTCCACCACTTCTGCTGGAAGCTCATTCCACACAGCCACCACTCTCTGAGTAAAGAAGTTCCCCCTCATGTTACCCCTAAACTTCTGTCCCTTAATTCTCATGTCATGCCCTCTTGTTTGAATCTTCCCTACCCTCAATGGGAAAAGCTTATCCACGTCAACTCTGTCTATCCCTTTCATCATTTTAAAGACCTCAATCAAGTCCCCCCTTAACCTTCTGCGCTCCAAAGAATAAAGACCCAACTTGTTCAACCTTTCTCTGTAACTTAGTTGCTGGAACCCAGGCAACATTCTAGTAAATCTCCTCTGTACTCTCTCTATTTTGTTGACATCCTTCCTATAATTATGCGACCAAAATTGTACACCATACTCCAGAATTGGTCTCACCAATGCCTTGTACAATTTTAACATTACTTCCCTACTCCTATATTCAATGCTCTGATTTATAAAGGCCAGCACACCAAAAGCTTTCTTTACCACCCTATCTACATGCGATTCCACCTTCAGGGAACTATGCACAGTTATTCCTAGATCCCTCTGTTCCACAGCATTCCTCAATTCCCTACCATTTACCATGTACGTCCTATTTTGATTTGTCTTGCCAAGATGTAGCACCTCACACTTATCAGCATTAAATCTGTATTGCGTACAGTTCTGGTCTCCAAATCTGAGGAAGGACATTATTGCCATAGAGGGAGTGCAGAGAAGGTTCACCAGACTGATTCCTGGGATGTCAGGTCTGTCTTATGAACAAAGACTGCATAGACTCGGTTTATACTCTCTAGAATTTAGGAGATTGAGGGGGGACCTTATAGAAACTTACAAAATTCATAAGGGGTTGGACAGGCTAGATTGTTCCCGATGGCAGGATGATTGTTCCCGATGTTGGGGAAGTCCAGAACAAGGGGTCACAGCTTAAGGATAAGGGGGAAATCCTTTAGGACCGAGATGAGAAGGACTTTTTTCACACAGAGAGTGGTGGGTCTCTGGAATTCTCTGCCACAGAGGGTAGTTGAGGCCAGTTCATTGGCTATATTTAAGAGGGCGTTAGATGTGGCCCTTGTGGCTAAAGGGATCAGGGGGTATGGAGAGAAGGCAGGTACGGGATACTGAGTTGGATGATCAGCCGTGATCATATTGAATGGCGGTGCAGGCTCGAAGGGCCGAATGGCCTCTACTCCTGCACCTATTGTCTATGTTTCTATGTTTCTATCTCCTTACATTCCTGACCCTTGAATCTTCAATTACATGGTAAATGGTAGGGAATTGAGGAATGCTGTGGAACAGAGGGATCTGGGAATAACCGTGCATAGTTCCTTGAAGGTGGAATCTCATATAGATAGGGTGGTAAAGAAAGCTTTTGGTATGCTAGCCTTTATAAATCAGAGCATTGAGTATAGAAGCTGGGATGTAATGTTAAAATTGTACAAGGCATTGGTGAGACCAATTCTGGAGTATGGTGTACAATTTTGGTCGCCCAATTATAGGAAGGATGTCAACAAAATAGAGAGGGTACAGAGGAGATTTACTAGAATGTTGCCTGGGTTTCAACAGCTAAGTTACAGAGAAAGGTTGAATAAGTTAGGTCTTTATTCTCTGGAGCGCAGAAGGTTAAGGGGGGACTTGATAGAGGTCTTTAAAATGATGAGAGGGATAGACAGAGTTGATGTGGACAAGCTTTTCCCTTTGAGAATAGGGAAGATTCAAACAAGAGGGCATGACATTAGAATTAAGGGACAGAAGTTTAGGGGTAACATGAGGGGGAACTTCTTTACTCAGAGAGTGGTAGCGGTGTGGAATGAGCTTCCAGTGGAAGTGGTGGCGGCAGGTTCATTGGTATCATTTAAAAATAAATTGGATAGGCATATGGATGAGAAGGGTATGGAGGGTTATGGTATGAGTGCAGGCAGGTGGGACTAAGGGAAAAAAGTTGTTCGGCACGGACTTGAAGGGCCGAGATGGCCTGTTTCCGTGCTGTAATTGTTATATGGTTATATGGTTATATACAAGTCTATAAATATAAATACAGTCTCTCTCTGTCCACATCAACTCTGTCTATCCCTCTCGTCATTTTAAAGACATCTATCAAGTCCCCCCTTAACCTTCTGCGCTCCAGAGAATAAAGACCTAACTTATTCAACCTATCTCTGTAACTTAGCTGTTGAAACCCAGGCAACATTCTAGTAAATCTCCCCTGTACCCTCTCTATTTTGTTGACATCCTTCCTATAATTGGGCGACCAAAATTGTACACCAGAGGTGATTAGAGGGTGTGGAGAGAAGGCAGGTACGGGATACTGAGTTGGATGATCAGCCGTGATCATATTGAATGGCGGTGCTGGCTCGAAGGGCTGAATGGCCTCTACTCCTGCACCTATTGTCTATGTTTCTATCTCCTTACAGGACTTGGACAATTACTTCTACAACATGAGCTGGGGGACCGACCCGCCGAATTGGACCGACACGTCCACCGCCCGGCCCACCGCCCCCTGCGACGCCCCTTCGGCCCATCACCCGCTGCCCCGCCTCCTCCTGGCCGCCTTCTACTGCACCCTCTCCCTGCTGGGCTGCGCCGCCAACGGGCTAGTATTGTCCATCCTGCCCAGGATGGAACGCCGGCTCCGGCACCGCCGCCAATTCGGATCTCCCCGGGGTTTCCTCTTCCATTTGGCCGTCTCCGACCTGGTCTTCTCCTCCACCCTGGCCTTCTGGGGGGCGGAGGAGATTTGGGGCTGGGGTTTGGGGCTGGTGGCCTGCAAGGTGATCGGGGCGGCTTGCAACGCCTCTTTGTACATCAGCGTCTACCTGTTGGTCTGCATCAGCTTGGAGCGACACCTGGCCGTGGTCAAGGCAGTCCAGAGCTTCAGGAAGACGGGTCCCACCAAAGTCCACTTGGTATCCATGGCCGTCTGGGCGATCTGCTTGACCCTGACCATCCCAGACTTGGTCTATCTCCGCCTCGCCCCGTCCGGAGGGGTCCGGAGGTGCGTCCACGACTACGGGGCCGAAGGGTCTCGTCCCTGGGTTGTAGGGCTGAGGATGTTCTAACCACCTGGCCGGCTTCCTCCTCCCGGCCACGGCGATGGTCTACTCCTACGCCTGGATCGCCCGCACGCTGCTGGCCTCCCGGAGGCGGAGGCGGCGGGAGTGGAGGGCGGTGCGGGTCTCGGCGGCGGTGGTGGCCGCCTTCCTGGCGGCGTGGCTCCCGCACAACGCGGTGCTGGCGCTGGAGACCGCGCACCGGGTGGGCGCCGTCGGGCGGGACTGCGCGTTCGAGCGGCGGCTGGACGCGGCGGAGGCGGCCGCCCGGTGCCTGGCCGACATCCACTGCTTCCTCGACCCGGCCATCTACGCCTTCCTCGGGGCGCGGTTCCGGGCGGAGGTCGCCGAGGCCTTCGCCGGCTGTGGCTTCGCCTCCCGGGCCGGCTTCGTCTCCCGGGCCGGCGTCTCCAGGTCCTCCGTGGCCTCGGTCAACGAGCAGGGCGAAAATTCCACCACCTGGACTTGAAACACTCCCCCCTCCCCATCCCTCCCCTCCCCTTCACCTTCACACCCAACTCAACTCAACCCAACTCAACCCAACCCAACTCAACCCAACCCAACTCAACCCAACCCAACTCAACCCAACCCAACTCAACCCAACCCAACTCAACCCAACTCAACCCAACCCAACTCAACCCAACCCAACTCAACCCAACCCAACACAACTGAACTCAACCCAACCGAACTCAACAGAACCCAACCCTCCCCAACCCAACTCATCCCAACTCAACCCTCCTCAACCCAACTCATCCCAACTCATCCCAACTCAACCTAACCCAACTCAACCCAACTCAACCCAACTCAACCCAACCCAACTCAACCCAACCCAACTCAACCCAACCCAACTCAACCCAACCCAACCCAACTCAACAGAACTCAACCCTCCCCAACCCAACTCAACCCAACCCAACCCAACCCAACTCAACAGAACTCAACCCAACTCAACAGAACCCAACCCAACCCAACTCAACCCAACCCAACTCAACCCAACTCAACCCAACCCAACTCAACCCAACCCAACTCAACCCAACCCAACCCAACCCAACCCAACTCAACAGAACTCAACCCAACTCAACCCAACCCAACCCAACTCAACCCAACTCAACCCAACCCAACTCAACCCAACCCAACTCAACCCAACCCAACTCAACCCAACCCAACTCAACACAACTCAACCCTCCCCTCCCCAACCCAACCCAACCCAACCCAACCCAACCCAACTCAACCCAACCCAACTCAACAGAACTCAACCCTCCCCAACCCAACCCAACCCAACCCAACCCAACTCAAATCAACCCAACAGAACTCAGCCCAATCCAACACAACTCATCCCAACTCAACCCAACAGACTCAACCCAACCTAACTCAACAGAACTCAACCCTCCCCAACCCAACCCATCCCAACCCAACCCATATAACCATATAACAATTACAGCATGGAAACAGGCCATCTCGGCCCTTCTAGTCCATGCCGAACACTTACTCTCACCTAGTCCCATCTACCTGCACTCAGACCATAACCCTCCATTCCTTTCTCGTCCATATACCTATCCAATTTATTTGTAAATTATAAAATCGAACCTGCCTCCCCCAACCCAACCCAACCCAACCCAACCCATCCCAACCAATCCCAACCCAACCCAACCCAACTCAACAGAACTCAACCCCCCCAACCCAACCCAACCCAACCCTCCCCAACCCAACCCTCCCCAACCCAACCCTCCCCAACCCAACCCTCCCCAACCCAACACAACCCAACTCAACCCAACTCAACCCAACAGAACTCAACCCTCCCCAACCCAACCCTACCCAACCCAACCCAACCTAACCCAAACATCCCCAACCCTCCCCAACCCAAGCCAACCCAACCCAACCCAACCCAACAGAAATCAACCCAACCCAACCCAGGTCCACCAGGTTAATTCCGGGGATGGCGGGACTGTCATATGCTGAGAGAATGGAGCGGCTGGGCTTTTACACTCTGGAGTTTAGAAGGATGAGAGGGGATCTCATTGAAACACATAAGATTATTAAGGGCTTGGACACGCTAGAGGCAGGAAACATGTTCCCGATGTTGGGGGAGTCCAGAACCAGGGGCCACACACACACACACAGTTTAAGAATAAGGGGTCGGCCATTTAGAACGGAGACGAGGAAACACTTTTCCACCCAGAGAGTTGTGAGTCTGTGGGATTCTCTGCCTCAGAGGGCGGTGCAGGCCGGTTCTCTGGATGCACGTTCAAGAGAGAGCTAGATACGGCTCTTAAAGATAGCGGAGTCAGGGGATATGGGGAGAAGGCAGGAACGGGGAACTGATTGGGGATGATCAGCCGTGATCACAGTGAATGGCGAATGGTGCTGGCTGGAAGGGCCGAATGGCCTCTACTCCTGCACCTGTTGTGTATTGTCTATCGTCTAAAGCTCACAATATTACAGATGTGGCCTCACCATCGCCTTCAGGAGTCTCGGTTACGCCCCTGTTTTTGTAAACAAGCCTCTCTCGAAATAAATGCTTGCATTGAGTTTGCCTTCGTTACTACTCTCTCTCTCTCCCTCCCTCCCTCTCTCTCTCTCTCTCCCTCTCTCTCTCTCTTTTTTTTTCCTTTTCCAAAAACTTTATTCAACACACTCATATAATACAGCACATCAAAACATAATCAAAAAAATCACGCTATAACAAACTAATCATTGTAGTATAACAGTACGTGCATTGTTTACAACAATCTCAACCCCACGCGGTGACCAGCGTTGACGGAACGGTCTCCAGAGTCCCCACGGACACCTCTCCAGGGACACACTCTCTCTCTCTCTCTCTCTCTCTCTCTGTCTCTCTCTCTCTCTCTCTCTCTCTCTCTCGCTCTCTCTCAGTCTCTCTCTCTCTCTCTCTCCCTCTCCTCTCTCCCCCCCCTCTCTCACTCTGTCTCTCTCTGTCTCTCTCTCTCTCTCTGTCTGTCTCTCTCTCTCTCTCTCCCTCTCTCCCCCTCTCTCTCTCTCTCCCTCGCCCCTTCTCTCTCTGTCTCTCTGTCTCTCTCCCTCCCCTTCTCTCTCTGTCTCTCTCCCCCTCTCTCTCTCTCTCTGTCTCTCTCTCTCTCTATATATCACTCTATCTTGTTCTCTATCTCTCTCTCTCTTTCTACACTGGGTCTAGTATATATATACATACACTCGCGATACACCTCTAGCCCTTTATTGATGCTACACGTTCTTGCAGCTGTAAGCAGTTCAACACAATAGCAAGTTTAGCAATTCTAGATTCATT
>CAUPSL010001197.1:0-39468 GCA_963514005.1 Raja brachyura | reverse complement strand
ATACATACACATACATACATATATATATACACATACATATATATATACACATACATATATATATACATACATACATATATATACATACATATATATATATATATATATATATATATATATACATATACACATACATACATATATATACATACATACATACATATATATATATATATATGAAAGTTGGGAAAGAATGGAATATTCCGAATGGCCTCATTCTACTCGTATAACTTGTGAACTTATAACTTGTAAAGAGGAAATACCTCATTCACATATTGAATCGTTGTGTGAGGGGATAACGCCAGGCACATTGTCGAATTCATGACTCGAAGTTGGTTGACTATTAAATAAAGGCTTTGAACTTTCATTCTGAGCCACCAGCTAGCTGACTGATTCATCATCCTGACTCAGGGTCAAAGACACAAGGATTGAATGAGAGAACAACGGGCTTAGTTGTAGTCTAGTTTAGGGATACAGCGCGGAAACAGGCCCTTCGGCCCAACTGAGTCCGCGCCGACCAGCGATCCCTGCGCACTAAAACTATCCTACGCACACTGGGGACAATTTACAATTTCACCGAAGCCAATTAACCTACACACCCGCACGTCGTTGGTGAATGGGAGGAAACCGGAGCGCCCGGAGAAAACCCACATGGGTCACGGGGAGAACGTAGAAACATCCGTACTGACAGCGCCCGAGGTCAGGATAGAGCATGGGTCACTCCGCTGTGCCACCGTGCCGCCCCGCTTTATAGGAGCAACCACAGAAGCAGAGGGCCGAATGGCCTCCTGGTCCGTAGGATGGATCCTTGAGGATGAATCATTGAGGTGGGATAGGCACAAAAAGCTGTCAGCGGATCAGACAGCGTAAGGTCATGAGATATTTTATTGATGGGAGCAGAATTAGGCCATTCGGCCCATCAAGCCTACTACGCCATTCAATCATGGATGATCTATCTCTCCCTCCTAACCCCATTCTCCTGCCTTCTCCACGTAGCCTCTGACACCCGCACTGATCAAGAATCTATCCTTGACTTTACCTCCACAGCCGTCTGTGGCAAAGATTTCCACAGATTCACCACCCTCTGACTAAAGAAATTCCACCTCATCTCCTTCCTCAAAGAGCGTCCTTTAATTCTGAGGCTGTGACCTCTGGTCTTAGACTAGTGGAAACATGCTCTCCGCACCCACTCTATCCAAGCCTTTCACGATTCTATAGGTTTCAATGAGGTCCCTCCTCATTCTCTGGAGAGAAGGAATAGGTGATGTTTCGGGTGGAGACCCTTCTTCAAACTGAATCACTGGGGGGGAAGGGGGGGAGCAGCAAGAGAGGGTGTTGCAGAACCCTCGTCACAGAGAGGAGGAGAACGGATTCACTGTAGGCTTACCTTGAAGAGATTGTGCAGTGGAGAAGATGAAATGTGTAGGAAGGAACTGCAGATGCTGGTTTACACCGAAGATAGACGCAAAGAGCTGGTGTTATGGAGGAATTGAAGATGCAATGTGTGAAGAGAGGGATGTCTGCCACCTTGGCCTACACGCTGGGCTGATGCTTGGACTACTGATGGCCACACTGGCTGACCTACAGTGGGAAGCTCTGCTACTACAGCAGCTTCTCCCGGCACTGCACTGGAGAATGAGGCTCGTACAATGGCATCATCCTCACTCTGGTGAGGTCCTGCCGAATCACCTCTGGATTCTCAATAGTCATGTGTAACACTCACACATGTGCACACACACCCGCGCACGCACACACATACACCACGCACACACATACACCGCGCACACACACATACACCGCGCACACACACATACACCGCGCACACACACATACACCGCGCACACACACATACACCGCGCACACACACATACACCGCGCACACACACACATACACTGCGCACACACACCATGCACAACACACATACACACAGAAGCATAAACACATATACACATACACGCTTAAACACTACATGTGGATGCATATATATATATACACACACACATATACGCGCACACACACATACACATACGGACGCACAAACACATATAAGCACACATGCACATACAACCGCATATACGCACACACACTTACACACTACACATGCATGCATATATATGTACACACACGGGCCTGCAGTCACATATACATATATATACACACATACACATATATACACACACACACACATATTCATACACATTCTAAGACACTACATGTACATGCATATATATATATATATATATATATATATATATATATATATATATATATATATATATATATATATATATATATATATATATATATATATATATATATATATATATATATATATATATATATATATATATACACACAGACATACACATAATGCTTGTACACACAAATGCACACATATACACACACACACAAACATGTGCACAGGCACATACACACATATTATACACTTGCACACACACATACACACATTTAAACTACATTTAAAACATCAAGGAACTGCAGACAGATACAAAGTGCTGGAGTAACTGCGGGTCAGGCAGCATCTCTGGAGAACATGGACAGTGGATGTTTCGGTCCTGGACCCTCCTTCAGACTGGTTGTGGTCGGGGTGGGCAGGGGGAGGAAGCTGGAAGGGATGAGGGTCAGGATAAAGCCTGGCGAGTGATAGGTGAACACAGGCGAGGGGAGGGGAAGGGGGGGGGGGGGTTCGAAGGCAGGTGGCTGGACAAAGGCCGGAGATGAACAAAATAGGCATGCGGAGAGGAAGGAATGTAGTGGGGGGTGGGGGGGGGGGGGGGGGAAGAGAAAATGGTTACTAACTAGGAACTGCAGTTGCTGATTTACACCAGAAGAGGCACAGAGTGCTGGAGTAACTCAGCGGGTCAGGCAGCATCTTTGGAGAACATGGAGAGAGGACGTTTTCGAACATATTATTTCCTCAAACCTCCAGACATGCTGCAACATTGGAGTTTTAAAATAAAACAAATGTGTGCAGGTGGGACATCTCGGTCAGCATGGGTCGGTTGGGCCGAAGGGCCTATCTCCATCCCGTATCACTCTATCTCGGTCGGCATGGTGCCTTTGGAAGGGAAATGGGGAGGGATTTATTTAGTCAGAGGGCGGTGAATCTGCGGAATTCACTGCCGCAGCTGGCTGTGGAGGCCAAGTCAGTGGATATTTTTAAGGTGGAGATTGACAGGTTATGGATTAGTGCGGGTGCCAGGAGCTATGGGGAGAAGGCAGGAGAATGGGGTTGAGAGGGAGTGCTAGATAGATCACCACAGTGGAATGGCAGAGAGGACTTGATGGGCCGAATGGCCTAAATATGCTCCTACATCTCGTGGACACCCATTAACTTATGGGCCGAAGGGCCTGTTTCTGAGTTGTGACCCCATTACTCTATGTTTGTTGGTTACACAAAAAGCTGGAGAAACTCAGCGGGTGCAGCAGCATCTAAGGAGCGAAGGAGATAGGCGACGTTTCGGGTCGAGACCCTTCTACTCTATGTTTGTTGTTTGTCTTGGTCAAGTTGGGCTGAAGGGCCCATCTCCTCGGTGTATGACTGTGACTATCTTGGTTGGCATGGGTAGGTTGGGCTGAAGGGCCTTTCTCCACGCTGTCTGACTATGACCCCCCCCCCCCCCACACACACACACACACACGGACACATCTACCAACCTCCCCCAAGACTGTCCCCTGCTCCAATGTTGCAGCCACAGACAAGGCTTTCATCAAAGCCACCGGCATTATATATATTTATAAGAGTGTGTGTGTGTGTGTGTGTGTGTGTGTGTGTGTGTGTGTGTGTGTGTGTGTGTGTGTGTGTGTGTGTGTGTGTGTGTGTGTGTGTGTGTATACACACACACATACCAAGGTGACTGGTAGACTGTGTGGGGAGGAACTGCAGATGCTGGTTTACACCGAAAATAGACACAACACGCTGGAGTAATTCAGTGGGACAGGCAGCATCTCTGGAGAGAAGGAACTGGCGACCTTTCGGGTCGAGACCCTGAGAGTCAGGGGACAGAGATATGGAAGGGTAAGGTGTGAAAACGAGAGATCAAAGGGGATGGGGGATGGGGGAGAATGTAGAATGGGGCATTGTTCGCTGAGGGGGAGGTGGTGCAGACGTGTGAGCGGGAGATACAAGACTAGCCCGGAGTACCGTCCCGACTGGGGCAGGTTTGGAGGGATAGGGACCAGGCGCAGGCGGGCAGACAGACAGGTGGGACTGGTGTGGCCGGAGCGGGCGGGTTGTGGCTCCACACTGGGACGCTCTGTGACTCGAGGACTGACCCAGCCATCCCAACAGACCCGTCCTTGCCCACACCTGCCCCGACATGTCGAGGCCATTCACCGTGAGCACAAGTAACAACAGCTTTCACAGGAGTGGGCACAGACATGCTGGAGTAACTCAGCGGGACACGGCAGTGTCTCTGGAGAGAAGTGGCTTTTTGAGTTCCACAAAGTAAGATTATTTGACAAATTCTTAATGCCTCCGGCGCAAGCCAGGGGGACTGGCTAGGACGGCCAGCTTGGTCAGCATGGGCTAGCTGGGCCGAAAGGCCTATTCCTCCGCTCTGTCGCTCGATGGCTCAGTCAGTCGTACTTAGTGACACAGCATGGAAACAGACCCTTCGGCCCAACTTGTCCATGCCGTCTAAAAATGCCCCGTCGACACTAGTCCCACCTGCCCGCGTTTGGCCCGTATCCAGATTATAATTTCCTATCGAAGATAGACACAGAACTCAGGGGAGGCAGGCAGCATCTCTGGAGAGAAGGGCTGGGTGACTTCGAGTCGAGACCCTTCTTCAGACATCTCGACCCGAAATGTCACCCATTCCTTCTCTCCGGGGATGCTACCTGCCTCCCCCCTGAGTTCCTCCAGCATTTTGTGTCTATCTTCCGTGTGAACCAGCGTCCGCAGTTCCTCCCCACGCATTCCCTAACCATGCACCCCGTCCAAATGTCTTTGACATGTTGTTACAGCACTTGCCTCGACTACCCCCTCTGGCAGAAGACCGAAGATAGACACAGAGTGCTGCAGTAACTCAGCGGGTTAGGCAGCATCTCCCCACGGCTCTGCACACCTCTATAAGATCACACCCCATCCTCCTGCGCTCCAAGGAGTAAAGTCTTAACCTGCCCAACTTCTCGCTGCAGCTCAGGCCCTCAAGTCCTGGCAACATTGTCGTCAAGAGAGAGAGAGAGTAAACAGTGATTTTTTTAAATAGTCTTCCCGTTACTTTCACCCCCCACCCCACCACCACCACCAATCAAAACCAAATCTGTCCCCTACCTGTATTCCTGAGCAGGGAGTTGAAGGCTGGGCTCGGATGTCCTTAGAATCCCTGACATTTCCGATCTGATGTCGTTTTCGATCATCTCCGTCCAACCACTAAAGCGTGTACACACATGTAGACACACAGACATACACACACACACATATAGACATGCACACACACACATAGACCCACAAACACACACACACACACACACACAAACATAGACACATAGACACACACACACACATAGACACACACACATAGACACACACACATAGACAGACACACACACACACACAGACACACACACACACATATACATAAACACACACATAGACACACACACACACATAGACACACACACACATAGACACACACACACACATAGACACACACACACACATAGACACACACACACATAGACACACACACACACATAGACACACACACATAGACACACACACATAGACAGACACACACACACACAGACACACACACACACATATACATAAACACACACATAGACACACACACACATAGACACACACACACATAGACACACACACACATAGACACACACACACACATAGACACACACACACATAGACACACACACACACATAGACACACACACATAGACACACACACATAGACACACACACACACATAGACACACACACACACATAGACACACACACATAGACACACACACATAGACACACACACATAGACACACACACATATACATAAACACACACACACACACACACACACAGACACACACACACACATATACATAAACACACACACACACACACACACACACACACATAGACAACACACACACACACACACACACGGAAAATAAAACAGAGCAGATTATACTTTTTTGGGGGGTAACCATCGCCAAAGTAACTTGTAGCTATCCAACACTTCAGGAAATCGCAACAACATTCAAACACAGACACACACACGGGACAGATTAAATAAACCCCATTGCAGCGAGCGAGGGGGGGGGGGGGGGGGAGCACCAGCAGTCATAACAACACAACAACAACCAGTGCAACAAGTCGAGTAGTAATAAACTATTTAAACCCAGTGGTGGATGAGCAAGATTCTCTTTTGTCAAATTCTCGCTGCACGGATGCGACCCCCCAAATATGCATTAAAGAGCCCACAGCATAATGATGCACTAAACCGCTATATATATATATATATATATATATATGTATACACATATTGTAGCTGGATAATAATTAACTACAGTTCAATACCGTGCACAAATGTATCCAAAAGTCTGGCATTGCATTTGGAAATAAGATGTGTGCAGCATTCAGTCACACTGCCCTGTGCATCACCAGAGATTTGCTCTGCTGTTTGCCTGCAGCCAGCAAGCGGCAGAAGAGAAGGAAGGGTCTGTGTACCTGATGAGATTTTCCTATTGCTCCGACCTGCTGCTGCTGCTGCTTCAATTTTTGAATCCCACTCAAACGGTTTTTAAAATTCCCGGCTCGTCTGGAAGGCTGCCCTCCTGACGCATGCGCGCTGATTGGGGAATCGGTTGGGTGGTGGGGAGGGGAGGGGAGGGGGAGGGGAGGGGAGGGGAGAGGGAGGGGAGAGGGGGGTGGGGGTGAGAAATCGATTAGTCGGATCGGGGAAGGGATTTTTTTTTTGTTTTTTTTTTTTGCCTTCCCTAGATCGATTCGAAGGGCTTCCCTTTTTTGTTCCACCTGCTGCTGGCTACAAGTTCCACCCGCTCCCCTAGCAGATAGAGAGAGGCAGAGAGAGGCAGAGAGAGAGGCCGGAAAGATACAGGCGAAACTTTTCACCCCCAACAAAACAAAAGTTTGCACAAGGGTTACACAAAAAGCTGGAGAAACTCAGCGGGTGCAGCAGCATCTAAGGAGCGAAGGAGATAGTTTGCACAAGCTCTCTGTTTTCTCTCTCAAAAGTTGCAAACTCCTACCGGGTTTGTCCGGCAGAGATTTTAAAGCTCCGCTCTCGCCTGGATTTTAACTACATGTATACATATATATCTCCAAAATAAAAGATGCAACTTGGATTCTTGTTGAGTTGCGTCCAGGCTGCGCTGTTAATTTCACTTGTCTGTTTCAAAGGGGTTTGTTACAAGTTGTTCTCTCTCCTGGTGCTGGAATCCCTCCCTCTCTCTCCCCTCTCTCTCCCCTTTCTTTCTCTCCTCTCTTTCTCTCCCTCTCCTCTCTCCCCCTATCCCCCCCTCTCCCCTCCCTCTCTCCCCCCCCCACCCCCCCCCCCCCCCCTCCCTCTCCCTCTCTCACCCTCTCTCCTTCCGTCTCCCTCTCTGCTCCAGGCCGTTAGCCCCCACTACCCTCTGCCTTCCCTGCCCACCCGGTGCCAGCTCTGTCCCGCACAACCCCGCCTCCCCGGCCCGGCCCCGCCACCCAGCCCGCGCCTCCCCGGCCGCAGCCTCCGCGGAACAGCGGCGGGAGAAGCGGGCCAGGCGGAGCCAGCGCGGCCTTGGGCTGGAGCTCTGGGATCCATCGTGTGTGAGTGTGGGGTGTGTGCGTTGTGAGTGTGTGAGAGTGAGTGTGAGTGGTGGGGGGGGGGGTGTAGTGTGTGTATGTGTGCGTGAGAGAGTGAGTGTGTGGGTGGCTGTGATTGTGTGTATGGTGTGTGGGGGTGAGTGTGTGAGAGTGAGTGTGTGTGTGGGGGTGAGTGTGTGTGTGTGTGGTGAGAGTGAGAGTGAGTGTGTGTCGTGTGTGTCATGTGTGAGTGGTGTGTGTGTGTATGAGAGAGTGTGTGTGTGAGTGGTGTGAGTGTGTGTGGGGTGTGTGTATGTGAGTGGTGTGTGTGTGTGTGAGTGGTGTGTGTGAGCGTGAGTGGTGTGAGTGTGTGTGTGGGGTGTGTGTGTGTGAGTGGTGTGTGTGAGTGGGGTGTGTGTGGGGGGTGTGAGCGGGGTACCCACTCTAAAACACAAGTGAAGCCACTTCCTCAACAATGCAGCTCCCCTTCGCCTCCCCTCCCCGGAACCAAGATCACAAAGTGTTTTACTGGCAAGATTCAGTGTGTAGGCAGGAACTGCAGATGCTGGTTTACACCCATGATAAGCACACACAAAAATGCCGGAGTAACTCAGTGGGACAGGCAGCATCTGCTATCATAGATTCAGCATAGTTTTTTTTTTTATATTTTAACTGATGCTTTAAAAAAAAATTTCTGGGTGTTTGCAAGTAATTGATGATTTATAATTGTTTAAGAAGGAACTGCAGATGCTGGAAAATCGAAGGTAGACAAAAGTGCTGGAGAAACTCAGCGGGTGCAGCAGCATCTATGGAGCGAAGGAAATAGGCAACGTTTCGGGCCGAAACCCTTCTTCAGGTTGATAATGTCTGGTACAAGATGATGAATAAACCAATAAATGCAAACTTTTATTGCAGATGTTGTCAAGCTGGAAAGGACACAGAGTTGATTTACGAGGATGTTGCCAGGACTCGAGGGTGTGAGCTACAGGGAGAGGTTGAGCAGGCTGGGTCTCTATTCCTTGGAGCACAGGAGGATGAGGGGGTGATGTCTTATAGATGTGTATAAAATCACGAGAGGAATAGATTCACAGAGTCGAACGGGTAGATGCACAGAATCTTTTGCCCAGAGTAGGGGAATCGAGGACCAGAGGACATTAGGATTAAGGTGAAGGGGAAAAGATTTAATAGGAATCTGAGGGGTAGCTTTTTCCACACAGAGAGTGGTGGGTGTACGGACGAGCTGCTGGAGGAGGTAGTTGAGGCAGGGACAACCGCAATGTTGCCCACACCGGCCAACATTAGTCCCACCTGCCTGCGTTTGGCCCGTATCCCTCTACATCTTTCATGTCCATAGGGGTCCGAAAAGCGCGACCAACATGTTCAAGAATAAGACACAAAAAGCTGGAGTAAAGCAACGGGTCAGGCAGCATCTATATAACCATATAACAATGACAGCACGGAAACAGGCCATCTCGGCCCTTCAAGTCCGTGCCGAACAACTTTTTTCCCTTAGTCCCACCTGCCTGCACTCATACCATAACCCTCCATACCCTTCTCATCCATATGCCTATCCAATTTATTTTCAAACGATACCAACGAACCTGCCGCCACCACTTCCACTGGAAGCTCATTCCACACCGCCACCACTCTCTGAGTAAAGAAGTTCCCCCTCATGTTACCCCTAAACTTCTGTCCCTTAATTCTAAAGTCATGTCCTCTTGTTTGAATCTTCCCTATTCTCAAAGGGAAAAGCTAGTCCACATCAACTCTGTCTATCCCTCTCATCATTTTAAAGACCTCTATCAAGTCCCCCCTTAACCTTCTGCGCTCCAGAGAATAAAGACCTAACTTATTCAACCTTTCTCTGTAACTTAGCTGTTGAAACCCAGGCAACATTCTAGTAAATCTCCTCTGTACCCTCTCTATTTTGTTGACATCCTTCCTATAATTGGGCGACCAAAATTGTACACCATACTCCAGATTTGGTCTCACCAATGCCTTGTACAATTTTAACATGACATCCCAGCTTCTATACTCAATGCTCTGATTTATAAAGGCTAGCATACCAAAAGCTTTCTTTACCACCCTATCTCTGGAGAAAAGGAGTAGGTGACATTTCGGGCCGTGACCCTTCTTCAGACTGAGAGTTCTTGAGCACCACACAACACTGCACTGAACAATCAACGTCTATGAACTGTCTTTGATCACTTTAGGAACTTTGGTGTTTTATGCAGGAACATTGGGGTTATTCATTATTGAATGCATATTATGTATGTATTTATGCCTGTTGTTTAGTTTAGTTTAAGATACAGCACAGAAACAGGCCCTTCGGCCCACCAGGTCCGCACTGACCAGCGATCCCCGCACACTAACACTATCCCACACCTACACTAGGGACAGTTTACACTAGTACCGAGCTAATTAACCTACAAACCTGGAGTGCGGGGGGAAACCGAAGATCTCGCAGCAAAACCCCACGCAGGTCACGGGGAGAACGTGCAAACTCCGTACAGGCAGCGCCCGTGGTCGGGATCGAACCCGGGTCTCCGGCGCCGTGAGGCAGCAACTCTACCGCTGCGCCACCGAGTTACGCTGTTACAGATAAGAATGCCATTGTTCTGTTATGGGCAACACATCGCAATTAAAACTCTCTTGCCTCATGAGCTCGTTGCCAACAGAATATTTTTGTCGCAAAATGCAATTTTAAAAAAATTCAGCGCTTTACTTGGCAACGCCGGCGAAAGTTCAAAGTTCACACTCTCGCTCAAAGAGAAACAGTTGAATTAATTGGGCGGCACAGGGGGGTGCAGCGGTAGAGTCGCTGCCTTACAGCGATTGCAGCGCCAGAGACCTGGGTCCGATCCCGACTACGGCTGCTGACTGTACGGAGTCTGCACGTTCTCCCTGTGACCTGCGTGGGGTTTCTCTGAGATCTTCGTTTTCCTCCCACACTCCAAAGACGTGCCGGTTTGTAGGTTAATCGGCTTGGTGTAAATGTAAAATTTCCCTAGTGGGTGTCAGATAGTGTTAGTGTGTGCGGGGCTCGCAGGCCGGTGCGGACCCGGTGGGCCGAAGGGCCTGTTTCCGTACTGTATCTCTAAACTAAACTAAACTAATATTCGTGTTAAAGAAGGAACTGCAGATGCTGGAGAATCGAGGGGACACAACAGGCTGGAGAAACTCAGCGGGTGCAGCAGCATCTAAGGAGCGAAGGAGACAGGCCACGTTTCGGGTCGAGACCCTTCTTCAGACTGGTCAGGGATCAGGGAAACGAGAGATATAGACGGTGATGTGGAGAGATAAAGAACAATGAATGAAAGATATGCAAAAAAGTATCGATGATAAAGGAAACAGGCCATTGTAAGCTGTTTGTAATGTGAAAATGAGAAGCTAGTGCGACTTGGGTGGGGGAGAGATAGAGAGAGAGGGAATGCCAGGGCCCGAGGGCTGAGGGAGAGGTGGGAAGGGGAGGAGACAGCCAGGGTTAACAGAATTGAGAAAATTCAATGTTTAAGCCCAGAGGATGCAGACTCCCCAAGCGGAATATGAGGTGCTGTTCCTCCAACTTGCGGTGTTGCTCACTCTGGCCGCGGAGGAGGCCCAGGACCGAGAGGCCGGATACGGAATGGGAGGGGGAGTTGAAGTGCTGAGCCACCGGGAGGTCGGGTTGGTTATTGCGGACCGAGCGGAGGTGTTCGGCGACACGATCGCCCAAGCCTCCGCTTGGTCTCACCGATGTAGATCAGCTGGCATCTGGAGCAACGGATGCAGTAGATGAGGTTGGAGGAGGTGCAGGTGAACCTCTGTCGGACTTGGAAGGACTGCTTGGGTCCCTGAAAGGAGTGGAGGGGGGAGGTGAAGGGACAAGTGTAGCATCTCTGGCGGTTGCAAGGGAAAGTGCCCGGGGAAGGGGTGGAGCGGGAGGGAAGGGAAGAATTAAACTTCACCCTGGTGAACTATACAACTGTTGGAGGAACAAATTAATTCAGCAGCGTGGAACTTTCTTCCAGAAACTTGGCAACTGCTCCAGTTCCATAATGACATTTTAATAGACGAACACTCCTTTTGTACAGGAATATATCCTTAAAGATCCTGAACCAGCCATTTTCCGTACGATTGGAAATTAAGTTCATAATTTCAAGTTTAAATAGAAATTATGACATATATAACTAATGATGAGCATGTACTCACTGGGGTTTAGAAGGATGAGGGGGGACCTCGAATAGTGAAAGGCTTGGATAGAGTGGATGTGGAGAGGATGTTTCCACTAGTGGGAGAGTCTAGGCCCAGAGGTCACAGCCTCAGAATTAAAGTACGCTCCTTTAGGAAGGAGATGAGGAGCAATTACTTTAGCCAGGGGGCGGTGAATCTGTGGAATTCTTTGCCACAGAAGGCTGTGGATATTTTTAAACATAGAAAGATAGAAACATAGAAAATAGGTGCAGGAGTAGGCCATTCGGCCCTTCGAGCCTGCACCGCCATTCAATATGATCATGGCTGATCATCCAACTCAGTATCCTGTACCTGCCTTCTCTCCATACCCCCTGATCCCTTTAGCCACAAGGGCCACATCTAACTCCCTCTTAAATATAGCCAATGAACTGGCCTCAACTACCTTCTGTGGCAGAGAATTCCAGAGACTCACCACTCTCTGTGTGAAAAATGTTTTTCTCATCTCGGACCTAAAAGATTGCCCCCTTATCCTTAAACTGTGACCCCTTGTTCTGGACTTCCCCAACATCGGGAACAATCTTCCTGCATCTAGCCTGCATCTGAGGCAGAGATCGATAGATTCTTGATTAGTGCGGGTGTCAGGGGCTATGGGGAGATGGCAGGAGAATGGGGTTCAGAGGGAGAGACAGATCAGCCATGATTGAATGGCAGAGTAGACTTGATGGGCTGAATGGCCTTATTCTGCTCCTATCACTTATGATTTTTGTAACTAAAACAAAAACTGCAGGAAACACCCGTTAGGTCAGGCAGCACCCGCGGCAGCAGAAATAGAGCCATGTTTCAGATTTAAGACTTCCTGTCCCGTCGGGCCTCACACTTCCATCCACAGAAGCAGGCTCAGCGAGTATAACGGATGCAAGGAACTGCAGATCCAGGTTTACAAAAAAAAAGACACAAAGTACTGGAGTAACTCTGCAAGTCAGGCTGGAAAGGGGGCAGAGAAGATTTATGAGGGCGTTGCCAGGACTAGAGGGTCTGACCTCTGAGCAATAGGGAGAGGTTGAGTAGGCTGGGGCTCGAAGGGCCGAGTGGCCTACTCCTGCACCTATTGTCTATTGTCTATTGTCTATTCCTTGGAGCGCAGGAGGATGAGGGATGATCTTATAGAGGTGTACAAAATCATGAGAGGAATAGATCGGGTAGATGCACAGAGTCTCTTGCCCAGAGTAGGGGAATCGAGGACCAGAGGACAGAGGCATAAGGTGAAGGGGGAAAGATTTAATAGGAATCTGAGGGGTGACTTTTTCACACAGAGGGTGGTGGATTCATGGAACGAGCTGCCGCAGGAGGTAGTTGAGGCCGGGACTAACCCAACATTTGAGAAACATTTAGACAGGCACATGGATAGGACGGGTTTGGAGGAATATGGACAAAATGCAGGCAGGCGGGACTAGAGTAGCTGGGACACGTTGGCCGGTGTGGGCAAGTTGGGCTGAAGGGCCTGTTTCCACGCGGTATCACTCTGCGACTATCTCTGGAACACGGGTGGGCAACGTTTCCAGTCGGGACCCTTCTTCAGATTGAATTTAAAAGTTGCACGTGTGAAAAATAACTGAAACACAGGCTGTTTCAAACTGGGATGGTGTGGGTGCAAGCTGACTTCTATCCCCCTGGCCTTTCATTGGACCTTAATGGAACTTTGTTTTTCTTTATTCATTGTAGCTTTTAACATGTTTCTTTGTGTTAAATATGTCGCTAATTGCGCAAAATTTGAGTTAATCCTTCGGGGGATTGGGGAGTTTACAATTTGCCCGCTCCCAGTGGAGCAGTGACAGATACTGGGCAGATGGTGAGTCTGGGAGTTCACAATAGGCATGAGAGGTGACTGCACACAGATATCCAACGGCCAAAATACAGAGAGAGGGAGAGAGAGAGAGAGAGTCACAGAGAGGGTGATGGATGGAAATATAGTGAGGAACTGCCACAGAGTAACACGAGAGAGAGAGTGTGCCGCGTGTGTGTGGGGGAGAGGGAGAGAGAGGAGGGGAGAGAGGGAGAGGGGGAGAGGGAGAGGGAAAGAGAGTGGGAAAGAGAGAGTGAGGGAGAGAGGGAGAGAGAGAAGGGGGAGAGGGAGAGAGGGAGAGAGTGTGGGAGAGAGAGAGGGAGAGAGAGAGTGAGAGAGAGGGAGAGAGAGGGAGAGAGAGTGGGAGAGGGAGAGGGAGAGAGAGAGAGAGTGGGAGAAGGAGAGGGAGAGAGAGAGAGAGAGAGAGGGAGAGGGAGAGGGAGAAAGAGAGAGAGGGGGGAAAGATAGACACAAAATGCTGGAGAAACTCCGAGGGACAGGCAGCATCTCTGGAGAGGAGGAATGGGTAACGTTTCGGGTCGAGAAGCTGAGAGACAGTTTAGTTTAGGAAGGAACTGCAGGTGCTGGTTTAAACTGACGGAAGACGCAAAAAGCCGGAGTGACTCAACAGGACAGGCAGCAGCACTTCTGGAGAGAAAGATGTTTCCGTCTGAGGGGGAGTCTTCACCCGAAACGTCACCTCCAGAGATGCTGCCCGACCCGCTGAGTTACTCCAGCTTTTCGAGTCTACCGACGGTTTAGTTGAGCTCAGTTGGGTTTATAGTCACATAGGTAGAGTGAAGAAAGGTTTTGTTGCGGGCTATCCAGTCAGCGATCGAGCCGTCCACAGCAGGCAGATACACGATAAAGGGAATAATGTTTGGTGCAAGGTAAAGCCAGGTATAACAGCATTTTACTGAACTTGTAAAAAGTGAATTTCACTGTACGCTTGTGTATGTGATCTTGAAATCTGCAACATCCAGGATCAGGAACAGCTTCTTCCCCACAGCCATCAGACTATTAAACACAACTTCAAACAAACTATGAGCTATAACAGCCTATTGCACTCTATCTGTTTACTGATGTGTGTGATATATATATGTATATTGGTGTATTAGGTCCCCTAATTATAGGAAGGGTGTCAACAAAATAGAGAGAGTACAGAGGAGATTTACTAGAATGTTGCCTGGGTTCCAGCAACTAAGTTACAGAGAAAGGTTGAACAAGTTAGGTCTTTATTCTTTGGAGCGCAGAAGGTTAAGGGGGGACTTGATTGAGGTCTTTAAAATGATGAAAGGGATAGACAGAGTTGACGTGGATAAGCTTTTCCCATTGAGGGTAGGGAAGATTCAAACAAGAGGGCATGACATGAGAATTAAGGGACAGAAGTTTAGGGGTAACATGAGGGGGAACTTCTTTACTCAGAGAGTGGTGGCTGTGTGGAATGATCTTCCTGCGGAAGTGGTGGAGGCAGGATCGATTTTAACATTTAAAAGTAAAGTGGATAGGTATATGGACGGGAAGGGAATGGAGGGGTTTGGTCTGAGTGCAGGTAGATGGGACTAGGGGAAAATGAATGGTCAGCACAGACTGGAAGGGCCGAGAAGGCCTGTTTCCGTGCTGTAATTGTTATATGGTTATTATATGGTTATTATATATTCTATGGTGTATGGACACACTGATCTGATCTGTATTTCTGACTGCAATATCCTGTAGTGCTGCAGCAAGCAAGAACGTCATTGTCCTATCTGGGACACATGACAGTAAACTCTCTAGACTTGACTCTTGACTCGATGATGAAGACCCATCGAAGCATTAGTGCTCTGCGCAGATATTTATGGGTCAGAGCCTCATTAACTGTGGGAACTACATCTGGGCCACATCAGTCTCGCGCCTCTGCACCTCATTCATCAGCTGCACTGTGGTTTCAGATAGAGACATAGAGACAGCGTGGAAACAGGCCCTCCGGCCCAACGTGCCCACACCGCCCAACTACACTAGTCCCATCTACACGTGTACCACTGCACTTGTATTCACTGGAATTTAGAAGGATGAGAGGGGATCTTATAGAAGCATATAAAATTCTTAAGGGATTGGACAGGCCTTGATGCAGGATAAATGTTCCCCATGTTGGGGGGAGTCCAGAACCAGGAGTCACACAGTTTAGGAATAAGGGGTAGGCCATTTGGGACTGAGATGAGGAAAACGTTTTTCACAGAGTCGTGAATCTGTGAAATTTTCTGCCACAGAAAACAGTGGAGGCCAATTCACTGGACGTATTCGAGAGTTAGATTTAGCTCTGAGGGCTAACGCAATGAAGGGTTATGGGGCTAAAGCAGGAACGGGGTACTGATTGTGGATGATCAGCCATGATCATATTGAACAGAGGCGAGGAAACACTTTTTCTCACAGAGAGTGGTGAGTGTGGAACTCTCTGCCTCAGAGGGTGGTGGAGGCCGGTTCTCTGGATGCTTTCAAGAGAGAGCTAGATAGAGCTCAGGGGATATGGGGAGAAGGCATTGGGGATGATCAGCCATGATCACATTGAATGGCAGTGCTGGCTCGAAGGGCCAAATGGCCTACTCCTGCACCTATTTTTCTATGTTTCTACCACCTGCCTGTGATTTGGCCCATATCCCTCTAAACCTGTTCTAACCATGTTGTCTAATGTTGCCTCAACTACCTCCTCCGGCAGCTCGTTCCATACACCCACCACCCATCTTGCAAAAAATGTTACCCCTCAGGTTCCTAATAAATCTTTTCCCACCTCATCTTAAACCTCCCGTTCCTGATTTCCCTCCCTCTGGGCAAGAGACTCTGTGCGTCTACCCGATCTATTCCTCTCATGGTTTTCTAAGCCTCTATAAGATCACCCCTCACCCTCCAGCGCTCCAAGGAATAGAGTCCCAGCCTGCTCAACCTCTCCCTGTAGCTCAGGCCTTCGAGTTCTGGCAACATCCTTGTAAATCTTCTCTGCACCCCATCCAGCCTTAGCTGAACAAAATAGCTTGCCGGAATTTCTCCAAAGGCTTCAAGAATGTTTTGATCCAGCAGGTGCTAGTTAGGTTTAAGATATTTAATTTGCACAATTGAGAAGAAAATGACAAAAATGCATCATCATCGCGGCTATGACTGTCCTCTCATGGGGGACGCCCGTGCGTGACTTTGTTTAACGTGAGGAGACTGGTGCACAGACAGCCACCCCATGGTCCTTGACAGATCTGGGTCGGGATCCAGTGGCTTGGAGTCCAAGACGACCGGAGACCCTTTCCTGCCGCAGCCTTCATCCGCCTTCCCAGCCGTTGTGACGCTCCACTAAGGTCAGCCATCATCCTCCGCCTGTTCCACCGTTGAGGTCTTGGTCGGATCGCTCTTTGTCAGAGACCTCCCCCTCGACCTTTCTATGTATCTATTTAACTTTCCTATGCAGACCATGACACCCCATCTACACTAATCCCCCGAGCCCGTGTTTGGCCCATATCCCTCTAATCTGTTCCTATCCATTTAGTTGTCCAAATCTCTGTAAAATGCTATTATAGTCCTGGCCTCAACTACCTCTGGCCGCTCGTTCCATACACCCACCACCCTCTGTGTGAAGTGGAATATGAGGTGCTGTCCCTCTAGTTTGCATGAAGGCCTCACTCTGGCAGGCTTCCTGGATAGCGTGGACGTGGAGAGGATGGTCCCACCAGTGGGAGAGTCTAGGACCAGAGGGCGCAGCCTCAGAATTAAAGGTTGTACCTTTAGAAAAGAGATGAGGAGGAATTTCTTTAGTCAGAGGATGGTGAATCTGTGGAACTCATTGCCACAGACGCCTAGTCATTGGATATTTTTAAAGCGGAGATCGATAGATTCTTGATTAGTACGGGTGTCAGGGGTTTCGGGGAGAAGGCAGGAGATTGGGGTTAGGAGGGAGAGATAGATCAGCCATGATTGAATGGGGGAGAGGATTTGATGGGCCGAATGGCCTAAATCTACTCCTACAACTCATGACCCTATGAACCTATAGGCCGAAGGGGTTGTTAACCATGATTGATTGACGGAGCAAACCAAAGTCAAGTCAAAGTCAAGAGAGTTTATTGTCATGTGTCCCTGACAGGACAATGACATTCTTGCTTTGCTTCAGCCCAACAGAACATAGAGGGCATTGACTACAGAACAGATCAGAGTGTCCATATACCATTATATGTGTAAATAAACACATGAATAAGTAAATTGATAAAGTGCAAATAAACAAAAATAAGGGGTTATTAATGTTCAGAGTTTTGTCCGAGCCAAGTTTAATAGCCTGATGGCTGTGGGGAAGTAGCTATTCCTGAACCTGGACGTTGCAGTCTTCAGGCTCCTGTACCTTCTACCTGAAGGTAGCGGGGAGATGAGTGTGTGGCCAGGATGGTGTGGGTCCTTGGTGATGCTGCCAGCCTTTTTGAGGCAGCGACTGCGATAGATGGGCTGAATGGCACAATTCAGTTCCTATGACATGATATGCAATGATGTTACTGTAAGGCAGTGGGCAATGACACGGAGCTGGGTGCAGCGGGAGGACTGGGCTGCAGAGAGCTGTGGCGTTGAACTCCGCCTGGGAATTCCGGTAATCTCCTTGAGACCATCATGCAGTACAGTCATTAGTGGACATTCCAGTGTGGTGAGCCAACGGGGGGGTTTACATAGAACAGGACAGTCAGGGACACAGTCAACACAACTGCAGCAGCCTACCTGGAGTGAACAAATTAGTTCAACCGTCACTCCAGCACAAGCCGGGCTTTTCCATGGCTCTTTGTCTTCCCGCGACCACAAGAATGTGAACGAATATCTGAGCTGGGAGAGGAGAGGTCAGGAGTGCAGCCACATCATATTTACCTCAACCCAGGTGCTGTAAAATAACGATATCCTCCTTCCACAGTGTTGCCTTTAGTTCACTTTAGTTTCGTTCAGTTAGGATTGATTTAGTTTAGATTGGTAGTGTAATGTAGTGTAATGTAATGTAGTGTAATATAGTGTAGTGTAATGTAGTGTAATGTAATGTAGTGTAGTGTAATGTAATGTAATGTAGTGTAGTGTAGTGTAATGTAGTGTAATGTAGTGTAGTGTAATGTAGTGTAGTGTAGTGTAATGTAATGTAGTGTAGTGTAATGTAATGTAGTGTAGTGTAATGTAGTGTAATGTAGTGTAATGTAATGTAGTGTAGTGTAATGTAGTGTAATGTAATGTAGTGTAGTGTAGTGTAATGTAGTGTAATGTAGTGTAGTGTAATGTAATGTAATGTAGTGTAGTGTAGTGTAATGTAGTGTAATGTAGTGTAGTGTAGTGTAATGTAGTGTAATGTAGTGTAGTGTAATGTAGTGTAATGTAGTGTAGTGTAATGTAGTGTAGTGTAATGTAGTGTAGTGTAATGTAGTGTAATGTAGTGTAATGTAGTGTAGTGCAGTGTAGTGTAATGTAGTGTAATGTAGTGTAGTGTAATGTAGTGTGTAATGTAGTGTAGTGTAATGTAGTGTAGTGTAGTGTAGTGTAATGTAGAGTAGTGTAATGTAGTGTAGTGTAGTGTAGTGTAGTGTAATGTAGTGTAGTGTAATGTAGTGTAGTGTAGTGTAGTGTAATGTAGTGTAGTGTAATGTAATGTAGTGTAATGTAGTGTAATGTAGTGTAGTGTAATGTAGTGTAATGTAGTGTAGTGTAATGTAGTGTAGTGTAGTGTAGTGTAATGTAGTGTAGTGTAGTGTAATGTAGTGTAGTGTAATGTAATGTAGTGTAATGTAGTGTAATGTAGTGTAGTGTAATGTAATGTAGTGTAGTGTAATGTAATGTAGTGTAATGTAGTGTAATGTAGTGTAGTGTAGTGTAATGTAGTGTAGTGTAATGTAATGTAGTGTAATGTAGTGTAATGTAGTGTAGTGTAGTGTAATGTAGTGTAGTGTAATGTAATGTAGTGTAATGTAGTGTAATGTAGTGTAGTGTAGTGTAATGTAGTGTAGTGTAGTGTAATGTAATGTAGTGTAATGTAGTGTAGTGTAATGTAGTGTAGTGTAATGTAGTGTAATGTAGTGTAGTGTAATGTAGTGTAGTGTAATGTAGTGTAGTGTAACGTAGTGTAATGTAGTGTAGTGTAATGTAATGTAATGTAGTGTATAGTGTAATGTAGTGTAGTGTAGTGTAGTGTAATGTAGTGTAATGTAGTGTAGTGTAATGTAGTGTAGTGTAATGTAGTGTAATGTAGTGTAGTGTAGTGTAATGTAGTGTAGTGTAGTGTAATGTAATGTAGTGTAGTGTAATGTAATGTAGTGTAGTGTAATGTAGTGTAATGTAGTGTAATGTAGTGTAGTGTAGTGTAATGTAATGTAGTGTAGTGTAATGTAGTGTAGTGTAATGTATTGTAGTGTAATGTAATGTAATGTAGTGTAATGTAGTGTAGTGTAATGTGATGTTATCATGTGTGCAAACGTACAGTGATTTCCTTCTTCTGCGACCCGGCTCAGTAAAGTATTACCATTACTAAGCACAATGTCTGAGAGAACAACAAACATATGTGCGGCATTGTAGCTCAGCAGTGGAGTTACTGCCTGGCAGCACCAGAGACAGCGGTTCGATCCTGACTACAGGTGCTGTTTGCATGGAGTTTCTACATTCTCCCCGTGACCGCATGGGTTTACTCTGGGTTTTCCGGTTTCCTCCCACACTCCAAATATATACACAGGTCGGTTAGTTTCGTTTAGTGTAGTTTAGTTTAATTTCGTTTAGCGCCAAGTGTACAGAGGTGCAGTGAAGACTATACATGATTTCAATCAAGCCGTCCACGGTGTACAAATTCCAGATGAAGAGAATAACATTTAGTGCAAGATAAAGTGCGGTCATAAGGTCCTAAGTGATAGGAGCAGAATTAGGCCATTCGGCCCATCAAGTCTCAGGAATGCTCTAGAGCTGGTGATAGGATGAGGTTGAGAGCTGCCACCTTCGGGGTTATGGGGAGAAGGCAGGAGAATGGGTTTAGGAGGGAGAGATAGATTAGCCATGATTGAATGGCGGAGTAGGCTTGATGGGCCGAATGGCCTAATTCTGCTCCTATCACTTGTGAATTTATGAAACAAAACTAAACTGAACTCACTGAGTTACTACAACACCTGTTGTAGGCGTAGGCTTCAGCTTAGGGGAGATATTGATCGGAAACAAATGATTAGAATGCAAACACAGTTTAATGAAGTGAGTTGTGCATGTTTTATTTTAAACAGAGGAAGACGGCAATATTTAATGCAGCAGACACTAAACGCTGGAGTAGCTCAGTGGGACAGGCAGCATCTCTGGAGAGAAGGAATAGATGACGTTTCGGGTCGAGACCCTTCTTCTAACCCCCATCTTTCATCCAGACTTGGTCTCAGTGGCAGTGAATAATTAGTTTAGTTTTGTTTAATTTAGTGAAACAGGCCCTTTGGCCCACCGAGTCGGCACCGACCAGCGATCCCTACGCACTAACACTATCCTACACACACCAGGGACAATTTTTACCTTTCTACCAAGCCGAGTAACCTACAAACCTGCACGTCTTTGGAATGTGGGAGGAAAGATCTCTGGAAGAGCTCGGAGAAAACCCATACAGGTCACGGGGAGAACGTGCAAACTCCGTACAGACAGCACCCGCGGTCGGGATCGAACCCGGGTCTCTGGCGCTAAGGGCAGCAACTCTGCGCCACCGTGCCGCCCCAAGTTGACAGATCTGTGACTGCAACGTTGCAGAGGCACTGACGGTTTTATTCTTTTTAGTGGGAAAGATTTATTCTCACTTGCGTTTGGATAGAGAGTAAAAAGGAGGAGGGATTTGAAATGTAGGACAACTTTTTTTTCCCTTCTTCCACAACTCCAGTAGTTTATGCTGAAGGTTAGAGGCTCCAATATCACAGCAATTCTGCCAGCAATTCTGAGACAGCTCTTAGGAACAATTTAATACCAGATTCCAAAGGAATTGGGGCATTCAAGTGTCCGGGACTCTGGAATAAACACAGATACAATTCACTGATACTTTGAAGGGAGAAGAACAAAATGGATAATAAGGTAAACGTTAAGGTTTTTTTTTTTAAATATAGAGATTATTGCTATGATAAATGAGGAAACTGCACTAACCTAGTAAATGAGAATTTCCTTGGATTCCCATTGAGAGCTTAAATGAATTTTGCATTCTCAATGGGAATCCAAGGAAATTCTCATTTACTTTCTTTCTAAAGAGGTTACTGATGGAAAGCAGTTTCCTCATTTATCAGGCGATAAATCACTGAATGTAGAATAATGTTTAAGAGGGAACTGCAGATGCTGGAAAATCTGAGGTAGACAAAAATGCTGGAGAAACTCAGCGGGTGAGGCGGCATCTATGGAGCGAAGGAAATCGAATAATATTTTGGATAATAATAATATAGATTAATATTTGCTTTGACAGAAAATGTGTTTTTTTTGCTGTTAGCATTATAAATCTGCAGCCACAGTTGTGAGTTGTGAATGTTCGGTGGTGCTGAATCAGATGAAAATGAGATTTATTAATTAGGCCACATGTGCTTCCATTTTAACACTGACCTCAATTAGGGAGAGAGGATTGATTAAAACAAACTGGCACCTACAGCTGTTCGAGAATAGAGGGCGGCACAGTGGCGCAGCGGGTAGAGCTGCTGCCTCACAGCGACGAGGTTTGGGGGGGGGGGGGGAGAAGCTGGAAGAAAGGAAGGGGGCAGGACAACATGTGTAGGGCGGAACTGCAGATGCTGGTTTACACTGAAGATGGACACACAATGCTGGAGGAACTGAACGGGACGGGTGCCCTTCCCCACCTCTGTGCCTCCCTCTCCCCTGACTCTCAGTCTGAGGAAGGGTCTCCACCCGAAACGTCACCCATGCCTGCTCTCCAGAGATGCTGCCTGTCCCGCTGAGTTACTCCAGCATTTTGTGCCAATCTTAGGGGCGGGACCAAGCCTGACACTGAGCTCATGAACCGATTACTGCCCCAAGTAACAAAGTCCATTTCTAATGTGGGCACAAGGAACTGCAGATGAAAAATAAAAGCGAAAGTGCTGGAGTAACAGAACGTGCTGGCCGCATCTCTGGAGGACGTGGATAGGTGATAACGCGCCTTCTCCGGTTGGGGGCACTTCTTGGGGCTGATTGTGATGGGAGCAAGAGGTGGGGAGAAGGTTGGAGAGGTTGCCTCCCACCTCTCTCACACCCATAGTACAACCAGCATGAACCCGTAACGTCCACTGTTCATGTACGGAGGGGGCCCCACCCCACCCTGCCGAGAGCAAGGGGGGCCAGCGAGAACGAAGGGGGGAGGGACCTTGTGGGGTTGGGGGGGTCACAGAGAATGAAGGGGAGGACTCAGCGGTGGGGGCGGTTGCACCAAGAACGAAAGGGGGACCCAGCATGGGGGGGGGGCTACTGAGAAAGAAGGGGGGCCTGGTTGGTTCGCTGCTGCGAGCAGATGCTAACGCTGCTCGATAAACGTCACTCAGGCCACTTTGTCGGTGCCCACAAACGTGGCGACACTTGTCTGCTGCCCAGATAAGGTGACCTTACACCGGGCTGTACGCAAAACCGTGCATTTCACTGTATCTAGGTACTCGTGGCAATAACGTCTCATTGAAGCTTGGAATCGTTGAATGTTTAGAGGTTACAAAGGTTGTAGGGGCAGAATTAGGCCATTCGGCCCATCAGGTCTACTCCACCATTCAGTCATGGCTGGTCTATCTCTCCCTCTCAACCCCATTCCCCTGCCTTCTCCCCATAACCCCCGACACCCGCACTCATCAAGAATCTATCTATCTCTGCCTTAAAAATATCCATTGACTTGGCCTCCACAGCCATCTGTGGCATCAAATTCCTCAGATTCACCACCCTCTGATTAAAGAAATTCCTCCTCATCTCCTTTCTGAAGGTAGATCCTTTTATTCTGAGGCTCTCTCAACAGACAATAGACAATAGGTGCAGGAGTAGGCCATTCTGCCCTTCGAGCCAACACCGCCATTCAATGTGATCATGGCTGATCGTCCCCAATCAGTACCCCGTTCCTGCCTTCTCCCCATATCCCTTGAGTCCACTAGTCCACTACAGTCTCAGTTCAATTCAGTTTAGTTTATTGCCACGGGGTACCGAGGTACAGTGAAAAGCCTTTGTTGCGCGCTAACCAGTCAGTGGGAAGACCATACTCGATTACAATCGAGCCGTTTACAGTGTACAGATCCACGATAGAGGGAATAACGTTCAGTGCAAGGTAGAGCCAGGAAAGTCCGATCAAAGCCAGTCCGAGGGTCACCAATGAGGTAGATCAGGGGGTTCCCAACCTTGTTCGTTCCCCGTTTACCCCTGGCAACTTTAATAGCGCGTATCGATGTTATTTCACTTATTGATGAGCAACTAATGATGAACAGAACCAAATACACTCAGTCAATGAGAACAAATATGTACAAATCCAGAATCAACAAATCTACCCCCCTGGGGTTAGATTACGCCCAGGTTGGGAACAATTGAGAGATAGTGGTTCAGCGTTGCTCTCTGGAGTGTTGGCACCATCGAGTGTGGCTGCCTCGCCTGCAGCTGTCTGCCCTCTCAGCCTTTTTGTTATTTTCAGTCTGTTTTTAAGTTTGTTATTGGAGGTCTTTCTTTAGTCTTTTTTATGTGGGGGGGGGGTGAGGGGGAAACCGTTTATCTTCATCAGTTCCTGGTCTACCCTCCGAGCCGCATCCTCGCCCCCTCCACACGGCCTCCATCAAGATTGCCGCTGGATCTTTCCTGCCGGAGACCGGCCGGAGCTTCGGCTTCAGCAGCGGCGCAGCGCGGGATTCCACCGCGGAGCGAGTGATGCCTTGCCGGGATCGCCGTGTTGGAGCTCCGGAGTGTTGGGATTGCCGACCTCTATGCCGTGGAGCTGTGGTCCGTGGAGCTTCCCCCCGCGGGCGGAGTTGACTTTCCAGCCGTGGGCGACGCTGCTTCCACCGATCCTTCCACCCCCGCGCACACAAAACACAAGACGCGACAAGACTGACACCGTTGTGGGCAGATGCCGAGAACTGTGTTCAGCTCTGGCTGAACAACTTCTAACCTTGTGTGTGGACTCGATAAGAAGACGACTGTATCTCGGTACACCTGTCCATAAACTAAACTAAACTAAAGTGACAATAGACAACAGGAGTAGGCCATTCGGCCCTTCGTGCCAGCACCGCCATTCAATGTGATCATGGCTGATCGTCCCCAATCAGTACCCTGTTCCTGCCTTCTCCCCATATCCCCTGATTCCACTATCTTTAAGAGCCCTATCTAGCTCTCTCTTGAAGGTATCCAGAGAACCGGCCTGCACCACACTCTGAGGCAGAGAATTCCACAGACTCACAACTCTCTGTGTGAAAAAATGTTTCCTCAATGGCTTTCGCCTTACTCTTAAACTGTGGCCCCTGGTTCTGGACTCCCCCAACATCGGGAACATGTTTCCTGCCTCTAGCGTGTCCAAACCCTTAACAATCTTATCTGTTTCAATAAGATCCCCTCTCATCCTTCTAAACTCCAGAGCATACAAGCTCAGCCACTCCATTCAATCAGCATATGACAGTCCCGCCATCACGGGAATTAACCTTGTAAACCTACGCTGCACTCTCTCAATAGCAAGAATGTCCTTCCTCAAATTATGGAACCAAAACTGCACACAATACTCCAGGTGTAGTCTCACTAGGGCGCTAGTACAACTGCAGAAGGACCTCTTTGCTCCTCTACTCAACTCCTCTCGTTATGAAGGCCAACATGCCATTCGCTTTCTTCACTGCCTGCTGTACCTGCATGCTTACTTTCATTGACTGATGAACAAGGACCCCCAGATCCCGTTGTACTTCCCCTTTTCCCAACTTGACACCATCGATAAACTAATTGATTTCCCGAATTTCAAGTTACCCTTGCATTCCCTCTCTGCCCCTCCCCCACCCCAGTCATCCTGCTAGTTTCACTGTTCGTATCTCTTTATTATCACCTCCTCCACAGCCAACAATGGACCATTGTGGGCTCCACGTTTCCTGGCACATCGGTGCCCGGCTCTGATTTGTCCTGAAACTTTTCATACCCTTGGTTTCCTCGCCCCCCCCCCCCCCTCCCCGACTCTCACTCTGAAGAAGGGACTCGATAAAAAACGTCACCTATTAATTTTCTCCGGCGATGCTGCCTGACCTGCTGAGTAACTCCGGCACTTAGCGTCTATCTTCGGCTGAAAGCAGCGCCCGCTGTTCCTAATCCAAACTCCTCTTAAGGGCCTGTCCCACCAGCATGCAACTCTATGCGATTAGCGCGACCTAACGTGGTCGCTTGAGCCGTCCGGTGTCGCGGGGCCGGTCCCACTTCGATCGCCGGAGCCGTGCGGAATTGTGCGGGGTTTGTCCTGAGTTCGTCCCGACACCACGCGGGGCTCCGAAAAACCGACTATGTCCAAAAATTCCGCGCGGCAACGGCTTGTCGGCTCGCAGTCGCCTCGACATTTACACACCGCCCCGACATCGTGCCTCCGTGAACCTATCTGTAGGTGCCTCCGTGACCCTCTATGTGTGTGGCTCCGTGGCCCTGTGTGTGTGTGTGCCTCTGTGCCCCTCTCTGTGTGCCCCTCTCTGTCCTGGCGAACTTACCTTGGACTTCGCTCCAAGTTCGCCTCACTTTGCGCCGCGTTGCGCCACTCACCCGACCTCCGGGCGGCCCCTACTGCCGGTTTGGTTGCGCTTGCCGCATGCAGGCGCATGCTGGTGGGAACGGCCCTCTACAGGGGATCACCCGACCTCCGCGCGGCCCCCGCTTCTAGTTTGATCGCGTTCATCGCATAGAGTTGCATGCTGGTGGGACAGGCCCTTAAATCTTCACGTCTCGTTCCTTAAAAGGCTAGCCAACCGCTGCTGAGCGGGGTGAGGGGAGGGGGGGGTAACAAAGTGAATCTATCTGAGCACAAACGAGCTCATGGAAAAATCACAGCGATGAGAGCGCAACAAAAAAAAACGCCGTGCTTTTCAGAAACACAAAGCCGCTCGAATTTTGTGGGTTTTCAGTGCATCTGAGATTCATTCTAACACCATCTTGCTCCTGCCGCAACCGCTAGCAGTTAGCTGAGTCAGCCGCGCAGATTTTCATTTATTGTTGCTTTAATTATTGGGCCCAGAACTTCATAACCAGCGGCTCAACTTACAGCGGGCTCGGTGTCGGGTAACTGACCCTCCCTCTCAACGATCTGCAAAGCTGCTGCTTAATCAGTGTGCTCCATTCCTCCAACCATCTTTAGGTCACAAGCAATCCTGCTGGTGTCGCTGTCCCCCATCACCTCGTTATCACCTCCTCCGCCACCGCCGCCGCCAACAATGGACCAGTGTGGGCTCTACCTGCAGGACGTTAACTGCAGGTAGACAAAAATGCTGGAGAAACTCAGCGGGTGCAGCAGCATCTATGGAGCGAGGGAAATAGGCAACGTTTCGGGCCGAAACCCTTGAGGAAATAGGCAACGTTTCGGGCCGAAACCCAAGGGTTTTGGCCCGAAACGTTGCCTATTTCCCTCGCTCCATAGATGCTGCTGCACCCGCTGAGTTTCTCCAGCATTTTTGTCCACCTTTGATTTTTCCAGCATCTGCAGTTCCTTCTTAAACAAGTTAACTGCAGGTGCTGGTTTAAACCGCATATAGACACAAAAAAGCTGGAGTAACTCAGCGGGACAGGCAGCACTTTTCGGAGAGAAGGAATGGGTGACGTTTCGGGTCGAGACCCTTCTTCACCCTGGTGGGCTCCACCTTTCCTGGGTCGTCAGTGCCGGCTCTGATTTGTTCTGAAATTTTTTCATATCTCGAGTCTCCCTCCCCGCCGACTCTCAGTCTGAAGAAGGATCTCGACCCGAAACGTAGCCCGTTCCTTCTCTCCAGAGACGGTGAAAGTCGTCACTTTAAGTTGTTGTCACTTTAATAATGGTATCGGCATGGCTTCTAGAACTTTCTGCACAAAACTGTGCGGTCTGGCCAACACTTACAGCACTACGTAATGACAAGGAACTGCAGGTTAGATTGGGTTGGGTTGGGTTGGGTTGGGTTGGGTGGGGTTGGGTGGGGTTGTGGTTGGGTTGGGTTGGGTGGGGTTGTGGTTGGGTTAGGGTTGGGGCTGGGTTGGGTGGGGTTGGGTGGGGTTGGGTTAGGTTTGGGTTGGGTTGGGTTGGGTTTGGGTTGGGGTTGGGTTGGGTGGGGTTGGGTTGGGTTGGGTTTGGGTTAGGTTTGGGTTGGGGTTGGGGTTGGGTTGGTTTGGGTTGGGTGGGGTTGGGGTTGGGGTTGGGTTGGGTTGGGGTTGGGGTTGGGGTTGGGTTGGTTTGGGTTGGGTTGGGTTGGGTTGGGTTGGGGCTGGGGTTGGGTTGGGGCTGGGGTTGGGTTGGGGCTGGGGTTGGGTTGGGGCTGGGGTTGGGTGGGGTTGGGTTGGGTTGGTTTGGGTTGGGTTGGGTCGGGTGGGGTTGGGTTGGGTTGGGGTGGGTTGGGTTGGGTTTAGAGATACAGCATGGAAACAGGCCCTACGGCCCACCGAGTTCATGCCGACCAGCGATCCCCGCACACTAACACTATCCTACATACACTCGGGACAATTTACTTTCACACCAAGCCAATTAACCTACAAACTTGTACTTCTTTGGAGTGTGGGATGCAACCGAAGATCCCGGAGAAAACCCATGCAGGTCACGGGGAGAAGGTACAGACTCCGCACTGACAAGCTCCGTAGTCGGGATCGAACCTGGGTCACTGGTGCTGAAAGTGTTGTAAGGCAATAACTCTACCGCCACCGTGCCGCCCAATGATAGACGCACAAGGCCGGAGTGTCTCAGCACGTTAGGCCGCAAAAACGTTATTCACGTTAGTCCCTTCATCATGTGTCTCTACACTGTGGACGGCTCAATTGTAATCACGTATAGCCTCTCCGCTGGCTGGTTAGCACGTCACAATAGCTTTTCACTGTACCTCGGTACACGTGACAATAAACTGAACTCAAACTCAAATTCATCTGTGGAGCAAATGGATAGGTGAACAGTCTGAAGAAGGGTCCTGACCCGAAACGTCACATTTCCATTTTTCCCAGAGATACTGCCTGACCTGCTGAGTTACTCCAGCATTTTGTGTCTATCTTCGGTTTAAACCGGCATCTGCGGTTCCCTCATACAGATGTTCTTTCTTTATGCCTGAGTAAGCATGCATTTCTTAAATTCTTCCTCTTAGTTTTTCCCCTTTCCGGATAGCAAAACAGGGAGTCACAATTCCTCTCTTGGAAAATAACATAATTGACTCTTTGCCCCACTGCTTTGCCCCACTGATCCAATAAACGGACCTATTTACATCTATTAAATGATAATGATATAAGCAAGCTGTTCGATCAGATGTTCGTAAGTTATGGGAGCAAAATTAGGCCATTCGGCCCATCAAGTCTCCTCCGCCATTCAATCATGGCTGATCTATTCAGGGCCTGTCCCACTAACACGACCTTTCGGCGACTGTCTTCGAGCTTCAAGCTCGAGGGCACTCGCCTGAAAAACTTCGAGCTGGATCGACTGTCAGCGATGAAACCGTGAGCCGGATCGACCGACCGCGCGCGCGTGCACACGCACAAACACATCGCAAAGGCGGGGGCCAGGGAAAGCGGGGGAGCGCTGTCTGAAATTCACACCCGCGATGGACAGGAAGGTAAAAGACGGCTGCCACAGCGTGCGGTAAGTCCTTTGGAGACCGTGGAGAGAGAAGGGGAGAGAAGGAGTGGAGACACTTATAAGAAGCCAGACATTACGACCTACTAGGACCTACCTAGACTAAACCTACGAGTTAAAACGTATCGATTTTTTTTCACGGCGACCTTTTTTTACTCGCAGGCATTTTTCAGCATGTTGAAAAACCCGCCGCGACCTAGCTGAGGCCTCGAGTACGCGGAGACCACTCTCGAGCATGAAGGAGAGTTACGAAGACCTCCTAGGACCTCGTGTCGGCCATGCTGCGAGTACGAGTCGAGGTCAAACTCTTCTAAACTTGCCAATTAGGTCGCCGCAGTGGGACAGCCCCTTCAGATATAACACTACAGTCTGCACTCTGTTTCCATTCTAAGTTTAGTTTAGTTCACAAGTTCACAAGTTGTAGGAGTAGAATTAGGCCATTTGGCCCATCGAGTCTACTCCACCATTCAATCATGCCTGATCTCCGTCTCCTAATCCCATTTTCCTGCCTTCCCCCCCCCCCCCCCGTCACCCTTGACACCTGTTCAGTTTAGAGATACAGCACGGAAACAGGCCCTTCGGCCCATTGAGCCCACGCCCACCATCGATCCTCCTATGCTAACACTGTCCCACACACACTGGGACAATTTGGAATTATACAAAGCCAATTAACGTACAAACCTGTACGTCTTTGGAGTGTGGGGGGTGTATAATTATCAGTCTTTCCTTTCCTTTTGCAGTTGACCCCAGAAAATGATAGTCCGTTGCAATGGACTAAATGCGCAAACCGCATTTCCATCCAATATTCCAAATTAACCGAGTGTCTTTGAAATTTCAAGTTTCGCTCTGTATCTGGGTCACTGCAGTCACTTGGCGTTCCTTCAGCTGAGGCTAAAATAGTTGTGTTTATTTCTGGCTGAGCTTGGGTTTAGAGAGGGGGGGGAGAGGGGGGGGAGATTGTCCTGCTTTAAAAACGCATTGGAAATTAGGCTGACTGAAATTTCTACAAAGAAATTCTGTGTGTGTGTGTGTGTGTGTTCATGTGTGTACGTTAATGTCCGCATGTGTTTGTGAATGTTTGTGTGTGTGTATGTGTGTATGGGTCTGCACACATGTGTATGTGTGTGCGTGTGTTTGTGTGCGAGATTGTGCCCGTGCACATGTATGTGTGTGTATGTGTGCACATATGTGTGTAGGTCCATGTGTGTGCGCTTGTATGCGTGTGTGTATGTGTGCGTGTGTGTGTATGTGTCAGTGTGCATGAACATGTATTGGCGTGTCTGTGTGTATTTGGTATCTGTGTATATGTTGGTGTGTGTGTGTGAGTGTGTATGTGTGTGTGTGCATGTGTGAGTGTGTGTGTGAGTGTGTGTGTGAGTGTGTGTTCTGTACAAGGGTCCCGACCCAAAACGTCACCCATCCATTTTTGCCAGAGATGCTGCCTGACCCACTGAGTTACTCCAGCATTTTGTGTCTATCATTATTTACTGTTTAAGATTTGTGTAGGAAGGAACTGCAGATGCTGGTCTAAACCCAAGATAGACACCAAATGCTGGAGTAACTCAGCGGGACAGGCAGCATCTCTGGAGAGAAGAAATGGGTGACGTTTTGGGTCCAGACCTCCTGAAGAAGGGTCTTGACCCGAAAATGTCACCCATCCATTTTTGCCAGAGATGCTGCCTGTCCCGCTGAGTTACTCCAGGATTTGGTGTCTATCATTACTGTTTACGATTAGTTAGTTCTGCTGTAGTAACTATTACCCCCGTCTAAAGAGGGTGAAACTGCTGTCCTGGGTAGGTGCTAAATTAAGAATATTAATCTCTTGACAAAATTTACCTCATGTTATCTCCTGTAAGAATTTTATTCCACAAAGGCTCATTGTCGCTTTAATTCCCTCTGAAGTAGTGATCTGAGTTCCAACTTGGTCATCATTAATTTATAACCCATATAAGACGAGAATGGAACTATTATTTCCCTTACTTTTCCAGAACCATAAGCTGTAACTAATGTAATAGGCGTAGGAAGGAAGCGCAGACGCTGGTTTACACCGAAGATAGACGCAAAAATGCTGGAGTAACTCAGCCGGGCAGGTAGCGTCTCTAGAGAGAAGGAACGGGCGACGTTTCGGGTCGAGACCCGTCTTCATATTTTATATAATAATAAAATATCTTCGTCTTCTTTTTCGAATCCATCTTGTTACAAATGTTGACGTCGCTGCCATCGTCCGTCCTGAAAAGGACGTGAGCTTCCGGCGACAATCAGTGGAGGCATCACTTGTTGCAATAGATGATGGTGGTAGCAGGATTAGCTCGGGATACGTCCAGTTTCCTGTCCTGCGATGTGGACGCTTCTGCTACGGGGCCATGTAATATATAATATGTTATAACAATATAACGTGAATGATTACAATCATATAAAAACATTAGGGAGGCACGGTGGTGCAGCGGTAGAGTTGCTGCTGCCTCACAGCGCCAGAGACTTGGGATCGATCCTGGCCGCGGGTGCTGTCTGTACAGAGTTTGCACCCGTGACCCACGTGGGTTTACCCCGGGCGCTCCGGTTTCCTCCCACACTCCAAAGACGTGCAGGTTAATTGACTTCGGTAAATTTGTAAATTGTCCCTAGTGTGTGCAGAATAGTGCTAGTGTGCGTAGATCACTGGTCGATGGGCCGAAGGGCCTGTTTCCGCGCTGTTTCTCTGAAAGAAAACTAGCCTGCCCCGATTCCCAGAAAGTGCCGAGAATCGCGGAGAGGGCTGAGGAACATAACCAGTATTTTGTCTCTGGATTTTTCCTTTGTATAGGAAGGAACTGCAGATGCTGGTTTACACTGAAGATAGACACAAAATGCTGGAGTAACTCAGCGGGACAGGCAGCATCTCTGGTGAGAAGGAATGGGTGACGTTTCGGGTCAGGACCCTTCTTCAGACTGACAGCTGGGAAGAAACTGTCCCTGAATCTGGAGGTGTGCGTCTGTACACTTCTTTTTACCTTTTGCCCGATGGGAGAGGGGTGAAGAGGGAGCGACCAGGGTGCGACTGGTCCTTGATTCCTCCTCCAGAGATGCTGCCTGACCTGCTGAGTTACATTTTGAGTCCATCTTGTCCACACACTTTTATTTGCTATTAGCATTTGAATTAAAGGAGGCTTTTGGAAAGCTCGTGGGGAAATTATTTTCCTGCTTCCCTCTCTCAGGACCTTCCGCAGCCTATCTAGACCCTACTATCACTGATCCCTTCTTGCCGAGAATTCTTCTGAAGATCAAGGAAGTGAGTGGGGTATTGAGAGAAATATTATTTTATTTATTTTTTTTTTAATTTCAAAATAGACTTTATTCAAGTAATAAATAAATACAACACATGAACCGTGCGAAAATTTCATCCGACATTTTCGGAGGCTATACAAATTGTTCCATACAGTCTATCTACATTTCTCAAATTTTATGATTACAATCTAACCGTCCACAGTGTACAGATAGGTTTACCGAAGGAGTGTACCGAAGGAGATAGGCGACGTTTCGGGTCGAGACCCTTCTTTCGGGTCTCAACCCGAAACGTCGCCTATCTCCTTCGCTCCTTAGATGCTGCTGCACCCGCTGAGTTTCTCCAGCTTTTTGTGTAACCCTTGATTATGCTGCCGGCCTTGCCGAGGCAGCGTGAGGTGCGGGTGGGAGTCAATGGGAGGGAGGTCGGTTTGTGTGATGGTCTGGGCTGCGTCCTCAACTCTCCGCAATTTCTTGCGGCCTTGGCATCATGCTTAGCATAGACAATGTGGGCCGAAGGGCCTGTCCTGTGCTGTCCTGTCCTATGTTCTAATTCCAAGTCGCCGACTACAGTAACAGAAAATTAACGCGTTCCAGTTGCAAATGTAACATTGATACAACGATACATTGATGTGTGAACAAGTTGCCTCAACTGCACTGGGAGGGCAGAAAGAGCGTTTCAATTAGTCTCGACAACATAAAGATTAAATGCAAACATCTGATCCTAATTGTCAGCTAATTGTTACCATATACAAGGGAGCTGAGTGGATACAGACAGAAGTCTGGTTGTCTTTAGATTTTAAGACTTTAGATATAGATATAGATACAGCGTAGTAACAGGCCCTTCGGCCCACCGAGTCCGTGCCAACCAGCGATCCCCGCACACTAACACTATCCTACACACACTAGGGAAAATTTACCGAAACCAATTAATCTACAAATCTGCACGTCTTTGGAGTGTGGGAGGAAAGCGAGCTCCCGGAGTAAAACCCACGCAGGTGACGGGGGGGTGGAGAGAGAACGTGCAAACTCCGTAAAGACAGCACACAAGGTCAGGATCCAACCCGGATCCCTGGCGCTGTGAGGCAGCAACTCTACCGCTGCGCCACCGTGCCGCCATTGTTGTCGACGAAAGATGGCGCCCAGAGTCAGTCTGTTGGCGCCTGTGCGTGCGAATCCTGGCGGGAGGTTTTTGCACGTGATGAGAAATGCCGAAAGGAAAGTGAAGAAATGAAAATTCAGTCAAAGAAAAACCAGAAGGGACGTCTGTGGAAGCCGCATGTGCAGAGTCTGACATTACAGAGGGATAAGGAGAGAGAGGGAGAGCGAGAATATGCTCCTGTTGTGTCGGCAACTGGGGACACACCACAAGACCATAAGGCAGAATTAGGCCATTCGGCCCATCAAATCTACTCCGCCATTCAATCATTGCTGGTCTATCTCTCCCTCTCAACCCCATTCTCCCCGTAGCCCCTGACACCCGCACTAATCAAGAATCTGTCAATCTCCACTTTAGGAAGTGAGCGGGCAAGATCATCTCTGACCCCTCTCACCCTGGCCACAAACTCTTTGAATCACTTCCCTCTGGAAGGCGACTCCGGACTGTCAAAGCTGCCACAGCCAGACATAAAAACACTTTTTATCCACGAGTAGTTGCTCTACTCAACAGCCAAAAATCTGTAGCCTCCCTTTGATCTGGTGTTTTGTTGGTTCACGTGCTTGATCAATGGTGTTTTATCATTAATGTCTTATTATTATTAATGTTTAGTGTTTTCTGAGTCATTTGTATAGGTATGTTGCAAAACTTACCTTGAGCAGCGCTGCTGTTCTGCCGCTCCCCGTGTGCGCGACTTTGGCGCCTTTCAGAGGGGGGCGGGCTTAAAGTGCCGTTTTTCCACAGGCAGGGATAATCGATGAATGTCGGGCGATTTCGTTGCGGAAGAAAAATCGCTCCGACATTTCATGAATGAAAGTATTTTTAAATTACTCTAAATTATTTATTAACTAGAGTAATTTAAAAATCACCTTCAAAAGCCGTGAGCACCGATAACTGGAAGGATTTTCCGTAGGGGAGAAAAAAAGGTAAATAGTTTATTTTTATATTAAAAGTTGGTTTTTCGGGAGGCTTTAATAATATTTTTATGTTGCGAAATGGGGTCCAAAAAAATGTATGAACAAACAGTATTTTTCCTCCCGACTTCACCGCTAACCGCAACGTTCCAATCCACAGCATTCCACTAAAACCCACTCGCTAGTTGATTTAAATGGCCATTAATTTACAGGAATCAAACACTAAATTCCTTCCATTTGGCCCAGAAATTCATGAAAATTAGATTTAAAAATTATGTTATATTGTGGATTATTGTGTGAATGTTATTTGGACACTTAGGCAATTTTAAAAAAGTTTATCTTTTCTTAAGAAATGGATAGATGTTTAGATCTCATTGAATTTTGTAATTAGCTACAATTAGATAACTAACTAATTATATGCTTTAATTTCAGGTCATCCAAGTAAGATTGTTTCATATTTGTTTCAGAATGCTTCAATCTATAATAACTGAAAATTTCATTCAGTTCTCTTAATTTTTAAGAAAGTTATGGGCTTTTAACAGTTCCAGATCACAGCTTTTGAGTTAAGTCAATTGAAAGGCAATGGGGAACAAGATGCTAATTTCTGAGTATGAAAATGGCCATAACTTTCTTAATACTGAAGATATGAAAGTGAATTAGGTGTCAAATTAAACTTCTTTTTATGCTTTATCTGATGGGATAAATTGCAGACTTGATTTTTAAAATCTCAAAATTTTGTAACTTTGCTAATTTGTAACTGTCGCTGTATGTCATGTTGTTACTTGTGGGCGGAGCACCAAGGCAAATTCCTTGTATGTGAATACTTAGCCAATAGCGGCTAGTGGAGTCAAGTGGAAACTGAAGATCCTGTACGTACAAACTGCCTCAGAGGGCAGTGGAGGCAGGTTCTCTGAACCTTTCAAGAGAGAGCTAGAGAGGGCTCTTAAAGATAACGGAGTCAAGGGATATGGGGAGAAGGCAAGCACGGGTTATTGATAGGGGACGATCAGCCATGATCAAATTGAATGGCGGTGCTGGCTCGAAGGGCCGAATGGCCTCCTCCTGCATCTATTTTCTATGCTTCTATGTTTCTATGTAACCCAATCATCCCTGGGATCATTCTCGTAAACCTCCTCTGGACCCTCTCCAATTCTCCCTCTGTGCGGTACGGTGGCGCAGCAGTTCGCGCTACTTCCTCGCGGCGCCAGAGACGCGGGTTCGATCCCGACCTTGGGCGCTGCCTGTACGGAGTGTTTGCACGTTCCCACCGTGACCAGCGTGGGTTTTCTCCGGGAGCTCCGGTTTCCTGCTACACTCCAAAGATGTGTAGGTTTGTCGATTAGGTTAATTGACTTGGTGTGAGTGTAAATGTCCCCAGTATGTGTGTGTGGGGTGTAAGTGAGCGGGGGTCGCTGATAGACGCGGACTTGGTGGGCCGAAGGGCCTGTATCTCTAAACTAAACCCCCCCAAAAAAATGTGGGGCCCAAAACTGCTCCCAATATTGGAAACGTTTGTCTGACCAGTGCCTTATTATAATGTTTAAGAAGGAACTGCAAGATGCTGGAAAATCGACGGTAGACAAAAGTGCTGGAGAAACTCAGCGGGTGCAGCAGCATCTATGGAGCGAAGGAAATAGGCAACGTTTCGCTCCATAGATGCTGCTGCAGCCGCCGAGTTTCTCCAGCACTTTTGTCTAGCGCCTTAAGGGCCTGTCCCACCAGCATGCAACTCTATGCGATGAGCGCGACCTAACGTGGTCGCTTGAGCCGTCCGGCGTCGCGGGGCCGGTCCCACTTCGATCGCCAGAGCCGTGCGGAATTGTGTGGAGTTCGTCCCGACATCGTGCGGGGCTCCGAAAAACTGACCGTGTTCAAAAATTCCGCGCGGCAACGGCTTGTCGGCTCACAGTCGCCTCGACGCATTACACACCGCCTCGACGTCGTGCCTCCGTGACCCTCTATGTAGGTGCCTCCGTGACCCTCTATGTGTGTGGCTCCGTGACCCTGTGTGTGTGTGTGCCTCTGTGCCCCTCTCTGTGTGTCCCTCTCTGTCCTGGCGAACTTACCTTTAAGACTTCGCTCCAAGTTCGCCTCACTTTGCGCCGCGTTGCGCCACTCACCCGACCTCCGCGCGGCCCCTGCTGCCGGTTTGGTCGCGCTTGCCGCATGCAGGCGCATGCTGGTGGGAACGGCCCTGTACAGGGGATCACCCGACCTCCGCGCGGCCCCCGCTTCTAGTTTGATCGCGCTCATCGCATGGAGTCGGAAAGAGTTAAGGGCCTGTCCTACAAGCATGCAACTCTATGCGATGAACCCCGCGGAGCCCCGCGCGATGTCGGGACGAACTCCGCACAATTCCGCACGGCTCCGGCGATCGAAGTGGGACCGGCCCCGCGACGCCGGACGGCTCAATCAACCACGTTAGGTCGCGCTCATCGCATAGAGTTGCCTGCTGGTGGGACAGGACCTTTACGCTTCAGTGTTGTTTCAGCCTTGCTCAGGTATTCTCGTCTGCTTGCATTCATTCGCCTTCACATTACAACCACATTACTCGAGCTCCTGCATTATTTATTCCTCGCCGTCCACCTCGCCAGGTGAACACTCCCGCGCGTCTCGGTTAGCAGGGGGAATCCATTGCGAGATTGGAAAGCTGGCATCATCACTTGCTCATTCCCCCGGGAATAATTGAAGGGCCGGCATCACGACACATGCATAATGCAGGTACGGGAGTCTATTTCTCCACGCGGTGTACAGGTTGATCGATCAACCAGACAAACGAACCCGTCTGAAGGATTTAAGAGAGAGTTGGAGGGAGCTCGTGGAGTCAAGGGATATGGGGAGAAGGCAGGCACAGGTTATTGATAGGGGACGATCAGCCATGATCACAATGAATGGCGGTGCTGGCTCGAAGGGCCGAATGGCCTCCTCCTGCACCTATTTTCTATGTTTCCATGTGTCACAGCATTTCTGGAATCAACATGGTTTAAGATACTAGCAACAATTACTCACCTAATAACTATCCCAATAAGAAAGGTTCGGCATTACGGTGTAAGGTAATGGAATATTTTACAGTATTTTACAGACAACAGCCTGAAGAAGGGCCTCGACCCGAAACGTCGCCTATCTCCTCCGCTCCTTAGATGCTGCTGCACCCGCTGAGTTTCTCCAGCCTTCTGTGTACCCTGGGATATTTGAGTTCAGTTTATTTATAGTGAAAGTCTTGTGTTGCCCGCTAGCTAACCAGTCAGTGGAAAGACTGTGTGGAAAGACTACAATCCAGCCGTCCACAGTGCACAGATACAGGGGTAAAGAGAATAACGTGCAGGGCAAGAAGGCTGCAGCACTATTCAAGTTGTGAGCGCAGCGGGCAGAGTTGCTCCCTCACAGCGCCAGGGACCCGGGTTCGATCCTGACCACTGGTGCTGTGATCAGGCAAGTGAACCATCCCACCACAACCAGAGAGCGGTCCTGAACTACTATCCACCTCATTTGGTGACCCTCGGACTATCCTTGATCAGAATTGCTGGCTTTACCTTGCACTGAACGTTATTCCCTTTAACAAATATTTCGTGCTGGATTGTGATCATGTACTAGACAGTAGACAATGGACAATAGGTGCAGGAGTAGAGGCCATTCGACCCTTCGAGCCAGCACCGCCATTCAATGTGATCATGGCTGATCATCCCCAGTCATGTACCCCGTTCCTGCCTTCTCCCCATATCCCCTGACTCCGCTATCTTTATAGAGCCCTCTCTAGCTCTCTCTTGAAAGCATCCAGAGAACCTGCCCTCTGAGGCAGTTTGTAGGCACAGGATCTTCAGTTTCCTCCCACACTCCAAAGGCGTAGGTTAATTGGGTTCGGAAGAAGGTGTCAATTTGTCCCTAGTGTGTGTGTGTGTGTGTGTGGGGGGGGGGGGGGGGGGGGTAGTGTTAGGGGTCGGCGTGGACCAGAGGACCTGTGCAGGCGCGGTATCTCCATTTAAACCAAACTAAACTCAACTCCGGTGAGCAGTTTTGACATGTACTGTGTTTAAGAAGGAACTGCAGATGCTGGAAAATCGAAGGTAGACAAAAAGTGCTGCAGAAACTCAGCGGGTGCAGCAGCATCTATGGAGCGAAGGAAATAGGCAACGCTTCGGGACGAAACCCAGGGTTTCGGCCCGAAACGTTACCTATTTCCTTCAGAGTTTCGGCCCGAAACGTTGCCTATTTCCTTCGCCCCATAGATGCTGCCGCACCCGCTGAGTTTCTCCAGCATGTACTGTATGTAGTGGGTCTATATTTGGTGTCGAATACAGCTGATCATCGAATCTCCGCTTTCAGTTATTTTCTGAGACCAATCAGTGGGAATGTTGTATAAGGTGCAGGCACAGTGAGGCACTGAATGTGTAAGGAGCAGGATACCTTTCCGTTCAGATCCCATCGCCCGCTAAGATGCAGAGGGATGAAATGTACCCGTGGGCCATGAATGTTTAAAAGCCTTCTCCTTGCGCTACTACTAACCCTAATTAAATCCAGGGCTTTGAAGATAACTTAATTCCTCTCAGGCTCCCTGGAGCCAGTGGGTGGGGGGTGGGGGGACATGGTGCTGAGGTACGGGAGCATCCGTGGGCGGCATGAGGTGTAGC